>DF241042.1:103044-195407 GCA_000507305.1 Breviolum minutum Mf 1.05b.01
TTCTACCTTGTCAAAATAACTTTGAAACAAACCTTCAACAAATAACTCTTGCCACCTATTTCCAAATAACTCTCAAATAACTTATTCTACCTTGTCAAAATAACTTTGAAACAAACCTTCAACAAATAACTCTCAAATAACTTGCCACCTATTTCCAAATAATTCTCAAATAATTCCAAGGAACCCTCAACTTATTCTACCTTGTCAAAATTTTTAAAATAAACCTTCAACAAATAACTTTCAAATAACTTGCCACCTATTTCCAAACTAATCTCCTTGTGAAAACCCTCAGAGTCCTTCCACATGAGCGAATCTTGCAATTTCCCACTGTTCTTCTGCAGTTGCATATGCAACTCCTTGAAGTTCTCCACCAACTGAGGGTTATCTTTCTTCCCAGATTGCACTCCTGAGAAACACTTGCTAAGGTCCTTGGTGAGGCGGTCAGTTGCTCCCTTTGCATCCTGCAGATGCTTCTCGATGCTGTCCCACTTCAAAAGCTTTGGTTGGTCCTTGAGGGCCAAGGTCTTCTGGCCACCACCACTGCTGAAGCTCTGATTCAGTGCTGGGCTTCCACTTCCAATCGCCTTCCAATCAAAGCCTTGGACAATATCTTCCAGCTCACCATGCTCTTCTTTGCTGAGCTTCATTCGACCACGGGACAACTCCATGTTGGATTCCTTTGACTTTCTGTGTCCTTCTGCCATCATGTCAAAGCTGTAGAAAGTCCTGCTGCCTTTTTGGAGCTCACAAATCTCCCCAGCAGCCAACGCCTCATCCATTGCATGTTGGTTCCCATGGAAGTATGTATGCAGCATAATAGAGCGAGGATAGGACTGGGTGCTGGCTTCTCCAAAGTGCATGTCCTGGCTTTTCAACCAGGCAACAAACTCCGGCTTGTCCACACGCATCTCCCACTGATTGGTGCGGGAGTTCTTCTCAAAGAGTCTATTGAGGAGCTTCGTCTTCTGCTTCCTGGAATCACATTTGTTCCACATGTCCTGAACGTTCTGTGGTACCTGCCCAAGTTTCATCATTCTGGCGAACTTCATGCTTTTGAGCTTGCTTCTCTTCTCCTCATCCTCCTCCACGGTCGGGTCGTCCTCCTTCTCTTCTTCTTCTTCGTTTTCTTCTTGTTCCTGCTGTTCTACAGAAACTCCTTCTCCTATCTTTTGCAAGTGTTCTTTGAAAGTAGGCCCTTTCTGTCCTTTCTTGACTGCTGCTGCGGGTTTTTTCAAAGCACCCTTCTCTGTCTTCTCTTTCGACTTGGTCTTTGCCTTCTCTTCCTTCTTCTCTGCCTTTGCCTTTCCTTTTGCTTTTGGTGCACTCTTGGCCTTTCCCTTTCCCTTGGCCTTTGCTTTACCTTTTGCTTTTGCTTTTGCCTTCTGTTTAGGAAAAGCAGCAGCAGCTGGTCTCTTCAAACTGGCACTTGGCTCTGTTTCTTCCGGTTCTTCTGCATCCTGTTCTACCTCCTCCTTATCTTCCTCATCTTTCTTCTCTTCTTGTTCTTCGGTTGGTTTTTCTGGCTGTTTCTTGCCCATGGCTAGTTCTGCTTTGTATCTTTCCCTGGGACTTCCAGGCAAAAAACGCGCAGTGGTCCTTTTAGGGGTGAACAACCCTTCACTCATTAAAAAAAAATATTGAACATGTACAATGTTTTTTTTGGGGGTTTGGCGTTGTTTTCTTTAAAGGCTTCTAGCCACAAACCAAAAAATGTTGATGAGTATAATCTTTAGGCGAATATGTTTCAACCAATCTTTTCCATGTTTTTAATAGCTTGGCTTGAGCAAATCACCTGGCAATGCATTCTTTCATATGGATGCGACCTTGTGTTTTGACATGTTTGTTTGTTTTTTTTTGCTATGTGTAAAAAAAATATGAATCCATAATTGAAAAAATCTAACATATGTTTGAAAAAATTGGAAAATTCAACAAATAAAAGATATGCCTTTGAAGTTTGATTTGAAATTTCAAGGCAAACTTCAAACTACCTTTGAAGTTTCATTTGAAATTTCAAAATAAACTTCAAAGGGTCAATTTGAAATTTCAAAGGAAACTTCAAAGGTCCCTTTGTAGTTNAGATAACCAATAACTATCAAAGATATGTGAAATAATTCACTCTTTACACCAAATAACTCTCAAAGATCTCTCAAATAATTCACTCTTACACCAAATAACTCTCAAAGATCTCTCAAATAACTAATCCACTCATCCAGCAACAACTCATGAAGCCACCTTTTTCCCACCCTTTTTCTTCATATCGCGGTTTCAATGCTTCTACCCTGCCATAGCCAGCCATCACCTGATGAAGCAAAGGTTTTTCCACAAATAACTGTTCAATCTCTCCAAATAACATGTCTTGATTTTCCTAAAGGACCATAAGTGCAGAGAAAGTGACTCATCAGGAAGAATGGTGGGCTCTTCAGCTTCTGAAGGCCTTAATGCAAATCTTTCAAGTGCAACAAATCTGGCAATACAGGAATCCAAGACAATTAATGCAAACTGGCTACTCTTCAGGGTTCTCAAATCTGGTGTTGTTGGAGGAGGCCGGTGAAGTGGGAGATACAAAGTTCCTCAGTTTTTCATCCCAAGAAACAACACAAAACAATGACAGACACCTTGCAACAAAATAACTCTCAACTAACTTTCAAATAATTCTCCAAATAACTCTCCAATAACTTTCAAATAACTATTCACTGATCCAACTTTCAAAACAAGTGGCTCCTCAGGTGGTCCCTGCAGGACATCTGCATCATGAGTTGGTAAAGACTGGGCCAACTCCAAAAGTGCCGTGACCTCTTCTTCTTTCACACCAGGAAGCCTGAGATGCATAGTATGTTGCAAGTATGTTGCAAACAACTTTCAACTTTTATGCAGTTGAAAGACTCTGCTGGTGCTGCTTTCTTGGCCCTCTCTTCTTTGAGCGCTGCATCCCTTGGGTAGCATGGATTGTTGATACAATTCTGAGACCTTTCAAATAACTTTAAAACCTCTCAAATAGCTCTCAAATACCTCTCAAAGAAATTCCAAAAGTATCTGAGGTGGAAACATGATATTCTCCAGGTCAGCTTCCAATTCGTCCAATTCCCTTAGAAAATATAGTGCTTTCCATGCCAGTAATGTTCAATTCAAACCACATTTTTGCCAAAGTACTCTGTTGTCAATCCATCAGGATGAACTGGCTCTTCTTCTTCTTTGCATTCACCAGTTGGTTCTTCTTTGAACTCATCTTTCCTTGGTTGACATGTATGCCATTGAAAGAACTTTCAACAACAAATAACTCTCCAAATAACTCTCCAAATAACTCTCACCAACAAATAACTTTCAAATAACTCTCCAGATAAATCTCCAAATAACTCTCACCCAAAAATACCTCTCCAAATATAGATAGTAACCAAAAGTCGCTTGGGGTTGCTCCTCCTCTTTGATGTCCTGCTGCCACTCATCCATCACATCCTCTGCTTTCACTGGCTGTTGAATCCTGAGAGAAAAAGGATCTGAGAAAAAGGATCTGAGGTTTTGAACTTCAAAAAAAAAGACAAGGCACCCAGAAGAGCTTGGAGGTCCGCCAGGGTTTTCAGGCGAAGGCGGGTTTTCAGCCAATGGCGGAGCTTTGGCAGGATACCTAAGAGCTTAACAACTCTTGAAAAAATATGTAACATCACATCATCAAAACCAACTTCCCACATGTGATTTGCAATCCAGGTACTTTCCTTTGAGCCGGTGCTACTGGGTATGGCAGCCTCGTACTGTTGTCCACAGAAGGAGGCCTCAAATGTCAGGGAAAAAACAATAATCAACAGGAATAACTCTCAAACAATTCCAAAATAATTCCAATAACTCTCCAATAGTTCCAATAACTCTCAAACACTTCCAACAACTCTACAATAGTTCCGATAACTCTCAAACACTTCCAATAACTCTACAATAATTTCAATTGGGACTAACCTTCCTCTCCTAATTGTCAATCCAATAATTCACTAATATCTCTCAAATAATTCCAATAACTCTCAAAAAAATAAAAAAAATTGCAGGCAGGACGCATCGCAGGTGGATTTCCATTGCCCTGGCCCTCAGGTGCATTTCCACTGCCCTGGCCCTTGGTGACTTTCCCTTTGCCACTATCCTTGCCGCCTTTGCCCTTAGCACCAGCCTCAGATGGAAAGACACAGTGTGTCAACACAAAACTATCCAGTACCTTTGACTTACCATACAATTGTAACATTACAACAATCTCTTCAATACCTGTCAAATAACTCTCTAGTAACTTGATTTGCAAATAAATCTCAAATAATTTCATTCTCAAACAACTGTATCTTTTCAGATAACTTTTTCAGACCAAATGTATCTCCCTCCAAAAAATTTCACCTAGAAACACAAACTGGGCATTCCACAGGATTGGAACAACATGGGCAAACAGGTTTCACAAATTGGCTACCAAACTTTACCAAAGTGTGCCACCTCTGCCCTCTACAACTCCCTGTGTGGAAATTCATCCCTGTGTGCTACCTCTGAGCCAAAATGCTGCCAGGTAACTTGGTTGACAAAAGCACAGTGTAGTGGTTCAGTCCATTGGTATTGGACCCTCAGCATATCTGGAAGCCAGTTGTTCAGGGTACTTGGAGAGGGAGCTTGTCCGATGTGCCAGTGCACGAAACACGACTGTCGTCGATATGGCACGTTTGGCCCCCTTTTGAAGCACACAATCCGACACGGCCAGCTCGTGCGTTCGGAGAGCATCTGGGCGATCTCTCTTTGACCCATCGCAAATGGCAAGTTTGCCACATATAGCTGCNCCCTTTTTCCATACATTGCTGAGCCAGCCAAAGATTCCATCTTGCGAAGAAGCAAAGCTTTCACTGCTTCAGTTCTGGTCCTTTAAGACTCCACTTTCTATTTGAAGCTTGACATCCTGGCTAGCAGCCCTGCCCATAGCTTTGCAAGTTTCAGGGCTGTGTCCCATCTTCTGGGCCATCAGTCGAGCGCTGTGATATGCTGAGCTGGTTTTCCTTTTGGCAAAAGAAGATTTCCTGACAAAAACACAAGTGCTGCAAATGAAAGCTGTGACAGCCATGTGACATTTGAATGTTAAATTAGTGTCAAATGATGTGACTTCCTGTGCTGCCAAGCATCACTGAAGCAGTTTCCTTTTTGGTTGACTCTGCAGCCTTCTTGTCTGTCCTGCTGTTCAAATATCAATTGCTGCCTCTTCATGAATTCTTCAAAAAGCATTCAGATTGATCACACAATGCTGTCAAGAATCGAACTCTTTGAATGATTCTTTTTTTCTTCTTTCTCCTGCTGTGTCGACCTTATGTTATGTGTTGGCTGGTCAAATTTCACCATTCAATGTTGAAACAGCAGACATGATTTACAAGCCAAGGTGCTTCCCAAAACTTTTCTCGGTGGCAGCTGGCCTTTTCCTGTGACCAAACTTTTCCAATCAAAGATGCAAAGCTAACATTCTGACAATTCAAGCCCCCAAGCCTGGTCACAGGGCTATTCTCCACTTTCTGCTTCTTCTTCTTTTTCTTCACCTTTTTTGGTGTTGTCTCCTACCAGAGGTGAGGGAAATGGATTGAAGCATTTGAAAACAGAAATGCAGCAATGAATTCTCTCCTCAAGTGACACAGCCAATGCTTCTGCCAGCCAAGCATGTTCATGCTTGCCCAAGTTCACATCTGCGTTCTGCCTTCTGTATGTTTTTGGCTGCTGCAAAGGTTGCTGCCCAGATGAAGCTGCAGTCGGGTTGGAGGAATGCGGAGCTGGTGCTGAGCCTTCTTCAGAACTTTTCCTTGCTAGGATCCTTGTAAAAATTTTCTGAGGAGAGATGTTTGTGGCATCTCCCTTCTGAAAAGGCACTATCTCCAGGCAAGTTGTCTCTTGCTTCTGGCCCTTCTCTTGCTTCTGGTCCTTCTCTGCCTTCTCTTCCTTTGAAGCACCAGGTCCATCTGCTTCCAAGACCAAGTTGTCTACCATGCCCACCATTTCTTCTAAAGTCGCAGCTTCTTGAATGGAGGCTTTTTTCAAGCATCTGGTCATCTGACATGGCTGCTGCTTCAAGCTCCTGACCTGACTGCAGGCCTGTCTGATCCACAAGTCACATATATCGTAGAAGGTGTCGTCATTGTGCTTTGAAAAGTTGATCCTGTGGACACATGTTTGGATCTTCTGGAGGGCGCCTTTAATCTTC
Organism: Breviolum minutum Mf 1.05b.01; assembly: GCA_000507305.1. Classification (NCBI taxonomy): domain Eukaryota; class Dinophyceae; order Suessiales; family Symbiodiniaceae; genus Breviolum; species Breviolum minutum. The sequence continues at coordinate 109,235 of DF241042.1, forward strand.
TTGCTTGCAAAGCAACATTTGCCATCCACACGTAGCAGCTTCAAGAGCAATGGACTCAACTGGCAAAGCCATTCACAGTCAGCTGCAGTTTTCCAGCTAACAGCAGTCTTGGGCTGCAGCAATTTAAAAAGGTCGTAGCTACCACTTTCTTTCAACCAATTGGAAATTGGTTGCTGGAGATCCCTCACTCCAATTGTAGGGTCTGGGCATAGCCTCTGAGGCATCGCTTCTAGAAAACAAAAAGAAAATGTAACATGAATCGACATGTTTCAAGTGTGGTCATTGTGATTGTTTTTTCATACCTACTGCAAGTGTCGCCACATGTGTTAATGTCTCAATACCTATTGTATGAATTTCTATCACATGGAACCTATTGTCTCACATTGTTTCCTTCTTGTGACTCACCACCACTGGGCAAAGTCATTTCCTTTGAGCACACACACAGAGCAGACCACACACATAAAAACCAACAGCACGCAAATAACTTTCAGAACAACTCACCAAGCAACATTCCAAATAATTCTGCAACAAAAAACCTTTCAACAACAAATAACTTTCCAGATACCTGTCCAGAAGCAATTGTCCAACTAACTCTCCAAATAACTCTCACCAACAAATAACTCTCCAAATAAATTTCACCCAAAAATAACTCTCCAAATAACTCCCCAAATAACTTTCACCCAAAAATAATTCTCCAAATAACTCCCCAAAAAACTATCCCAATAACTCTCCAAATAATTTTCCAAATAACTCTCACCAACAAATAACTCTCCAAATAACTTTCCAAATAACTCTCAACAACAATTAACTCTCCAAATAACTCTCCAAAAAACTTTCACCAACAAAAGAAAAGTCTCCAAATAACTGTCCAGAAGCAATTGTTTCATTGTGTGAATGTTGCATTCCCTTCAAGAATTTGGAGCCAATTCCTTTTCAATTTCAATACCAAAACATACAAAAACACAAGGCAGTGGCTGTCCCACAAAAGGCAACTCTGAAGAGTTACCTTTGACAAAAAAGGCAACTCTGAAGAGTTACCTTTGACAAGAAAAGGCAACTCATTAGAGTTACCTATAGGATATAGCCTAAAAAGTTAACCCATGAATTAACTAATAGTTAGAAAATAGACTATTTTTTCTAAATAGCCTCAAACCATCTTTTTTGTCTAACCTGATCTACTGGGTGACAGACACTTGGACCTTTTGAACTGACAACCAATTGGCAGTTTCTTCGTCGACGGGCTGCACCTTCCTCCTACGGGGACGCCGTGCGTCAGAGACGCATTGAACGAAGCCGGCGTCTTTGAAGGCGGGACCGCTCAGTTCCAACATGTCAAACGGAAACATCAAGAAGAAGTCTGCGACTGACCTTCAGGTGCAGACCTTGTCCTTTCAGACAGCTGCCTCCTCGGCTACCTGAACGACGAGGGGGCCAAGCCCTCAGATGCAACATGAACAAAAAGTTGATTCAGCATTGCTGCCAATCACCCAGGATCATGACGGCCGTGCCGCCGCTGCCTGAGGGTTCACCCCGTGGGCGGGGCAGGTTTCACTCACCGGAATCGGCAGCTCAATTTTGAGTGGATTCTGTGCAACCTTTGGAAGTACCAAGGCGCCCAGTTTTCGACGGTTGTTGTGGTATGGGCCGGGAACGATTTGAAGTGGTGGATGACGCCGGAAGAGCTCGAGAACGCCATCAAGTCCTTGAAGGAGTCCTGCACAAAGTGGCAGGTCGAGCTTCGGCTCATTGATGTCGTTGGCAGAAGCTACTTCTAGGCTCTGACATCTAATATTAGGAGATAAATTCACGAAGCAGAAGGTAGAAAGGTGAAGACCATCAAGAGTTCGCACTGTTCATCATTATACATTGTTTCTATACAAATTGTTCCCGGTACCGCCACGACCGTTTCACCAACAGCAAAACAAAATACAAATTAGATACATGAAAAGAAACATTACACGCATACACATTGCACCTAAGTCATATGTTTCTTGAAACAACCGCAGGGGCAAGGACTTATCCACAGACACCGCTCCTGTGTTTGTTCAAAAAGTTTTGCTGTTCTGCAAGAGTTTCACCGCTGCCGATCCAGTGCACAAATTTGAAGGAACAGCGCTTGTATGCACTTCAATCACCAACATCAGTGACAAACTCGCAAGTAGAGTACATATTTTATAATGCATACACACATATACACACAAAGAAAATCAGTAAGAAAGCATTCGAATGACCTTTTTGCTGTTCCTTAACACAACCACCGGGCAGGACTTATCCATAGACACCGCCCGGTGTTTGCATTACTCTTTCCTCTTTCTCAATACAACCACCGGGCAGGACTTATCCATAGACACCGCCCGGTGTTTGCATTCATCTTACACTCGAATGTTTCGTCCTCGACGTCAAAAAAAAAGTGAGCAGCAGTTTTCTGAGAAAGCATCAGCATTTCAGAGTCACATTTTCTTATCGGTTGACCTTTTAACGGTGGGTATTGAATCGATAGGAGTTTGACAAATTCCATGTAACGTGCACTCGTTCATTTGAAAGTGACTCGTTGAAAGCTTTGTTTTGATACCGTGCAAATCGTGGACCATGGAACCTTTTATTGGAACTAGCACTGACTTCAGATCAATATCTATCAACTTTGCAGCTCCTTGGCTTAGAGGTCACGTATAGGTCCGCACACTCTGCACTGCCTCTTTCGCACGGACTAAGATACAAATAGAATCAAACAAATAGTCTTTGGTGTTGTTCTCAAAAAAACTCATCTTTTTGATACGTTTTTTTGGTTTTATGTTGGACGTTTCGGGTTGGACGTTTCCCAGGGTTACCACCAACCACCTACCGGTCAAGGTGATGACCTTCATCATCGCGGCCGCTTGGGAAGCGAAACGACAGCTGCGCCTCGATGGGGAGCCGAGACTTGGCATGAAAACCGAAAAAAATGGGCTTGGGTTTTTTATAGGGATTCCTTGGGGCCCCTCCCCCCGAAGTCCCTAACATGACAGTGGAAAATCCATTTCATAACTAACCTTAATTAGGGGACGGTAATACTAATCTAGGTGGTGGCAACTCAAATATTTTTGTTGAGTTTTTCACCCCGAAAATTGGGGAAGATGAACCCATTTTGACGAGCATATTTTTCAAAGGGGTGGTTCAACCACCAACTAGGGATTCCTTGGGATTTATCTCCCACCCCACGAAGGTTGGTGAAATAATCAACCAGCTGTTCATTTTGATATGAAAGGCTCCCAACCAAAACCTTCACTTTCACTCCAACTGGCATGTTAGTGGGCCGGGGAGGGGCCCCCAAGGGATTCCTTAGGTGGAGAGTATAACCAACCCTCCGACCTTGGAATCCGGGAACTTTTGCCTCCGGGGATAGTTACTGTACGTAAGAGGATTTAGTAGGTTTGAAACTTATGGTTATTGGAGTTGATTGAAATATTTGGAGGATTATCCCAGGACTTGGCTCAATGTTTAGGATCAACCCCCCTATTTATAAGCCATTTTCATGGCCATTTGGAAGGGGTCCTTAACAACCCCATCCTTAGGGGACAACAACGATCACCATGAGTATTAACAACTTACGTCCGTCCTGGGATGATCCAATGTTAGTCTTACTTGGATGTCCCGTGAAGGGCTTGTTAGGATCAATGGTTAGGATCCATGCGTTACAACTTATTTCACCTACTTAGAAATTGGAAAAAGGTGAAAAAACTCACTGGTCCTAATCTTTGATCCTAACTTCCAACGGGACAACCAATTGTGACGCACCGAAAAACAAACACCTTTTTTTTTGGCTGGGGGATGTACTTGAAAGGGATGTGTGTTGGGGATTTGCTGCCCGCTTTCGGATACAATTGTTCTTATCATATCTCATGATTCAAGTTATGGACGAGATGAATCAGGTATTCGCAAGTGACCAATCAATCTGCCCACCATATCGGAGTTTAGGTGGGAAAAAAGGATCAGGGGAATCCTGCCAAGGCGCAAGACATTTGGTGTGAAAAAATTGTACTTGGATTTGTTCGAAATGATGGTGTGTTCTTACTACCATGGTAAATCATCATTGGGGGCAGAAGGTTTTACTGTTCTTAATCATCTTGAGCAAATCTATAAGTCTACAGCCTTTAAGTTGTGATAAAAGGTCCAAGACATGCCGGTGGTTGAGCAGATTCCATGGAAATCGTGGGGAAACAACGCAGTCATCAAGGTAAAAGTCTTTGGTTGTTCCTTTGGGTGGATCCTCTTCAAAGCAAAATTTGCACTCCTGTAAACTAACATAGCTGGCTGGAAAATCTCACCACTTTTGATGGTATGTACCAGGAAACATGGGGATTTTCCATGGCTATCTTAGTTTACAGGAGGGTACCCCTGTGCCCTGGTCCTTCAAGTTTAGGAATTTGGGTCATTTGCCCGGATCTAACAATACCATTTTAAGTACCCCGTCACCAATGCCAACCTCTTCCAAGAAGTAGGGCCCTTATATAAGGCCAAGTTAAGGGACAATGGTGGGCTTCATAATCCTCAAAAAAAAAGGCCGGCTATTTTTACCGGGGGATACCCCGTGGCATAGCAGGGTTACCGGGTTAACCTTCAGGAAGATGCTGGCAGCTTGCGTGGGCCGTGCCATGGGAGATTTTTGTCTCAGCTATATGAGTACTGAAGAGGCCATTCTCGGGGGTGGGGGTTGGATGGTGGAAGGGGAAGGGTGGCACCCAGCCCACTTGGAGAATCATCCCAAGACGGACGTAAGTAGTTTTTTTCACCATGGTCATCGTAAGTCCGCTATAAGTAGAGTTGTGGGACCCCTTCGTTATACGCCATGAAAATGGCGTTTTTGAATGGAGGTGACCCTAAGCACTGAACCAAGTCCTTTGATGATCCTCCAAGCATTTGGTGCAAGATCCATTTTGGAGACTTAAAAAATATCATCCGATGCAGTTGTGGAGACTAAAAAGCCACAACAACTAGCTAAACAAAAGCCAAAACAAACAGTTTTAAATGGATGGAAATTCATTTCAAAAAATGCGGAAACAACCATTTCCCCTGATCAAGATTTAGGAAGCATCCACTTGAAACCCAGCATTTACACATAGATGGCCATCAGCTTTCCAGGAAGTGACTGACCTTTTCCAAATGGATCTTTTGGGCATTTCAAGGTTTCTCATCACGGAAAATCCCCCAACAACTGGAACAACCTGGAAGAAATCACCCCTTTTCATGGAAAAAAAGAACAGAGGTTACTTTTTGGAAGACATTTTATTGTTAGGGGTTCCTAATATTCATGTTCAGCTGTGTAATTGGTGCCCATTTGGGTCCCCTTCTTCCCCCCAATGCTCCCATCATTCAACTGTTTTTCTCAAAGGCGGCCAAGAGAGCAGGAGCTATTGCTGCCAAAGTGTGCAAGGAGGCTAATCGGCTGGTGAAACACGGGGAATGCGGAAAAGCGACTTGCAGGGTCCTTGGTATAAAACCACGGAAACAAAAAAGGTTTGGGCCACCTAAAAACCAGGTTATTTACCATAAAAACCTCTTTAAAGATGTAAGTTTTTGGGGCCCATGGTATATATAACCCAACTGATCTCTATTTTTTAAAGGTCAACCCTCCAAAACAAGGCCCCAACTGCAATCAAAACAAAGGGGCCCGCCCCATTTGGGTTCTAGGATTTCTAGGTATTTTTTGTTTTTTTTTTTGCAATCTTTGGTGCCCCCGAAAAAAATGTTTATCCGTGGGATTTCTGGAAACTCAACTGAACCGTTGAAAGATTTGATCTTAACAAAATAGAGGGGTGACAGGGAGGCCGCTCCAAAGCCCAAAAAGTACCGTCGGGTTTGGGGTATAAATATCTGAGAAAACGATTTTTTTGCCGACCAATTTTTGGGGTGATATGTTTTTTTCTTTTCTGGGCGGTGGAAAACATGGCACACAAATAAGAGTTGCTCCAAATCAAAACCTAAACAACCCCAAACAACCAGCTCTAAATCACCAACTAGCAATTCCAATGATTAAATGACGTGTAAGCGAGCTCGCCCCACTCAAAGTCCTGTTCGCTTGTTGCATCTTTGTACCTACATGAAAACAGAGGCCCTTAAAACCTGTCAAAAAGGTCCCCAAGACAGAAAAGGGACGAAACATATCAAAACATCAACCCAAACAAGGCACCAAGTTTTGTTTGGATTTGTTTAGTAGTGCTTTTTGTTATTTCCTATCATTGGTTGCAGGGAAATATCTTTGGAAACCGATGTTTTTCCAATCACCAAAACCGACGCAACTGGAGTTTTCGTTTTTTCGGTGACTTTTTCGGGATTGGATCCCATGGGATAAAAAAACAGGCGGTTTTACGTTGCCCAAGTTATTTAGGGCTTACAAAATCAGCCAATATAAGCATCCCTATAAATCCCACCATGTTAGGTGATTTGTTTTTTGTTGGTGATCTTTTTAATGGAAGTCTATCCTATGGGATGAAAATCCCCATGAGTCGCCAACCACCATTTGGGAGAATATGTATGTTTGGTTCACCTTTTCGTTCGCATCGAACAGTCGCAGATCCAAGTTTTTTCAAAGGCATGAGATTTTAAGATCCAGCGGTTGGTTTTAAGGAGTTTTATTGGGATGTCATGCTGGAAGTGATGGATTCACGATCGTTCAGTCGGTTCATTTCTCCTATTTACCGGACTTAGGGGACCTACTTCTAGGGATGAAATACTCCAAATACTACCTTACCACTCGTTACTAAGCACCAGCAGTGTGCACGGAACCCTTGACGCAAATCCCTGCAGTTACAACCAATTACAACTGGGGTGATGAATTTTGGTTTATTTGTGGTGAAATATTCACTCTGATTTACAGATCAGTTTGCCAAACTCTTCGAACCTGTGGGAAGACTTTGAACAACAAAATCTGCCAAAAATCCCTGCCGAAGAATCCCTCCAAAATGACCAAATCTTGAGGGTCACAGGAGCTCTTCCAGCCCTTCCCTTTCGGAAGGCCAACCTCCCTGCTGATGGCACCTTTGCCGCCGCGGCCTCCAGCGCCGGTGCCACGGCGCAGCGCGGCGCCCGCGCGGCTGGGGGCGTCCAAGCGGTGCAAGCGGCTTCGAAAGCGGTGCCCTTTTCGTGTCGACGGGGTTTTTGGATGATCGGAACCCTGGAAGTCCAACCACTAATTCTTTTTCGGTTGGTTTACGAGTTTCACCATTTTTGAAGGAAGGGTTTTTCTCATCATCCAATCCAGGAACCGCCATGTTTTTTCACAATGGTGGCAACGACTTCCAGGGAAAAATTTACCTATCCTCATGGATCCCTTAGCGTTGCTACGGTCTTATTTTCTGTGAGGGGGGGGGTGGCATTGGGGAGGCATCGGGATGGATTCCCAATAAAGGTTTGTAGCTTTATTTGATTTGTCTTTTAGGTGATGTTTCTACCTTTTTACCAGGGTAAAATAATCACCAAACCACCATTTGGGAGAAGATGTTTTGGAACTTCTTCCAAGCATCTTAAGCAAGGCTAATGACATCCATTAAACTGGTATATATTTACCTACTCCTTCACCATGAGAATCCCACCGGCAGCTTGGTGGCTAGTGTTGGTGAAACTTACGAACCTGTTTGGATGTCCTGTTAAGTGGGTTACACCAGGATTTTCAGCAATATCTCTGATCAAAATTTCATAGACCATCGTGTCACTTGGTCAAAATGCCCCCTTCGGCGACTTCAGTGGTTGATACCGCCTTGCAAGTGGTCATGATTCTGTGGCATTTCATGAATGACCTCTACCAGAAGATTACGGCAATGAAGGGTGAGTTGGCAGTGCTTAACCCCGAGCGAGTTGAGATGTCAGAACACGTCCGACGTGTGGCCGAGCTGTTTTGAATTTGTTCCGGATCTCACACCTCAAGATTTTTGAGCTCCCTTTTTGTCCAGTGCCTCGTTTTGTCCATTGGGAGCCTCCATGGCTAGTGAGCCTCCAGATTGCCAACGAAGCACATGACCTGTATGAGCTCTGGTCACATCGGAAAAAAGAGGTGTTTTGACAGGCAAGAGTTATTTTGATTGATGAAGTTGGCAGCCATTTTGTCTTTTTTCTTTAACGTATATTTTTGCCTTTTGGCCAAGATGACTCGACAAAACGAAGCAGGAGGTGAACAGTCTGCATGCACGGTTGAACAGGAGGAAGAAGAACTGTCAAAGGAAGCGAAAAGCGCCAAGGCGTTCATCAACATAAGATGATATAAGTAGATAGTAACCCATGTACTAACCATCTACTACCTTCCTGGACATCCAAGTAGGACTGTTGTTTCAGGGATTGTTATTTTGGGTATCTTCCCGGTATTGTCCCATCAAGATTTGGTCAACCACCAGCACTATTCCACTCCTGGTCAAATTACAACAACCTCACACGTCACACTAAAAGGTAGCTGAGGAAGGGAAATCCCCTCTAGGGAAATCAAGGTTGGTGAAATGATTTGCCCAGATGTTCCAAAGCTTCATTTTTGGGTTCCAGTTATTAGTGTTCACGGGTGTAACCATCTATTCAGCTGCAAAAAAAACATGCTGATGAATTTTTCGGAGTCAAGCGCCAACTCAACTAAACACCAGCTTCAAAGATTTCGGGGAAAATGTTTGTGGCAAAAAAGACTGGTCATTTTGTTTGTAATTTGTTGGGGGTTGAAATAATTACCAAGACCTCACAACCATGCGGCTGATATTTTTGGGAAACAGAAATCTCTCAGGGTTCATTTCTTCTAGGATTTGTTTTTGTTGGGTGATTTTTATGGATTTTACCATGGTAAATCACCCTTAAATCCCCATTGGGGATTTTTTGTTTGGTTAATTTTTTTCCAGGCATCCAACAAGCAAATATAAGTTATTCACATTTATTCTCTGTTTCAGCAGACCATTTGTTTCAACTCAAGGACAGTCATTTCTGTGAGTAAATATACCCTCCCTGAAACTAACAGCCAAAGCACCTAAATTGTATGGTTGGAATACGATATTTTCCTTTTGGGGCCCGGCCTATTTTCAGGGGCTATGGCTGTTAGTTTTAGGAAAGGGTAAAACATCTGGTTCTACAGAAACTTCTGCTGTTCGACTCTCAAACCAGCTGTGGTTGTTTCTGTTTCAGGCACGCGAAGCGGCTATGGCAGCAGGGGCTAATGCCGAAGAGGTGGCTGCCGCCCGTGACGTTTGGATGATTTGATGCCACCTGAGAAGTGAAAAATCCCAGCCTACCTGGTTACAAGTACACCCCAAGTTTAACAGCTAGCCCCTGGAAGCTTGTGGTTGGAAGACTACTTCCTATTGGTCTATTGGGACAGGGGCTACTGGTATGTGAAACTTTGGGGGAAGATGCAAACCCCTGGTTACAGCCACTAGCGCCACTAGGGTGATCAATGTAAGGTTTACTGGGGAGAAATATCACATGAACACAGCTAGGGAATCGCTCTTATTGTATCAGGGGTTGGATTATTGTAGAGTTGTTTTTCCCCAAAAATATTTTCCAAATGGTCAAAATCTTTCCACCGAATTAGGTCAGCTAGATGAAAAAAAAGATGTATCCGTTTGTTGGCATCAAGATGCAGGTGTTATCTTTCGGTGAATTTGCTAGGTTTGTTCTTGGAGTATTGTTTTTGTTGCCGATCCTTTCTGAAGTTTGACGATGGTGAATCATTCAGTCACCAGCATGTTTGGAAATCATACTCTCCCTGAAACTAACATGGCGCCTAAAAATGTATGGTTGGAAGATGAAGTTTCCTTTTGAAATGGTATCTTTTCATGGGACATAAGTTACCTGGATTTTTTATATCTCCAAAATCCTTTTAACTTTGCTGCAAACGAACCGGACAGAGTTTACTAGCCTGAAAAAAAATGGTTGGTTGTTTGGCTGTTTCTTTGCAGGGGGAAGTTCTGCGAGAATTTCTGAAAATCAACTAAGCGTGCAAATTGGAAGTACGCTTCTGTGATTTTTTTAGATAGGGGAAAGATTAAAGATTCCAAATTGCCTGCCTTAAATGAATATGATTTTTGTACACCCCAACTGGGATACTCCCGCAAAGTTTAACATGGAACCTCAAAATGATGGTTTCCAATAGGAATCTCCTTTTCCAGTGGCTGATTTTCAGGTGAACCATGTTAAACTTCGGGGGTGTAATCGTTATCACTTCCAACAAGGACGACACCCTTCCTCCCGTAGACAGCTTCCTCAGCCTCAGAGGCTGCCCGTTTGGGCATTCAAGCGGCGGATGTGGCCTCCAAGGTGGCAGAGGTTCGGGTCGGTCCAAGTTGTAACTTCCGCCGGTTGGGTTTTTAGTTACTCCCAAATGGATGTTTCCGAAAATAGTGGGTTTTCCCTTCAAAAATCATCCATTTCAATAGGGTTTTCCATTATAAACCATCCATGTTGGGGTTACCCCTATTTTTGGAAACACCCAAATGGTGGTGAAAAGTAAGGGAATCTCCTTCCCCAGAAATGGCCGAAACATTCCTAGGTGGTGGCAACTCAAATATTTTTTATGTTCACCCCGAAAATTGGGGAAGATTCCCATTTTGACTAATATTTTTCAGATGGGTTGAAACCACCAACCAGATTCAGGTTAAGGATTTATAATAAATTGCCCAGATGGAATTCATGATGCTTCGGAGACGATCCTTTTGCTATGTTGAACTTGAGAGGGGTGTAGTTATACTGTTATACTTCAGCTTTCATTTGTAATCTGGGTGGTGGTTTTTTTAATTTCACCCTGAAGATTGGGGAAATGATCCAATTTCACTAACATTTTTCAGATAGGCAAGAGGAGGCCGAAGAGGAAACGAAGACTACATCCCTGACATACAACCCTCAGGGAACGGCAGTGGCAAAGGTGAATGTGTTTCAGGATGTTTTTTATGTTAACGGTTGAGCAGTGCACACGTAACGCCTCTGCAAAATTTGGGGTGAATAAGACGATCAGAATTTTTGGTGAAGCTGCGTTGATTTGCTTAGAAGCCTCAACCTCGTTCTGGGAATTAAAAAAGTGGGAATGAGCATTTTCCCTACCAAATGGCGAGCAAAGGTGTCGCAATGAGGTGAGGGTGGTTGGCACCAACCAGATTTTGAGGGGCAATGTTTGTTGTTCCCTTGTGATCAAAAGGTACGAGTCCATATCCCACCAAACGGCAAAACGGAAAACGTCATCGCACTCAAAAGTATCTTCCTTGTCAAGGGGATGTGTGGATTGGTTCCCAGGATAATAACGCACCTTGGAAGTCCAACGACCATTTTTCTATACGTTTTGTTTTTCGAGTTTCACCATTCTTTATAGTAAGATTTCTAGTTGATCCAAAATGAACCACCTGGAACGCCAAGTGTCCTATTTTTTAGGCAACTTCACCCCTAAAACGAGCAACTATTGCCTTAAAAATAGGGCACTTGGCCTTCCAGGCACTGTTTTTTAAATAGTGATTGACTTGCAGAATGGTGAAACCACCCCACATTTCATGTCCTTCCTTCAATTTCCCGACACCCAAACCGACACTGCGCCGGTTCACAGGATTTTGACTTGAAAGCTGCCAAAGAGGCGGGCGAGGCTGCGATGAAGGCGGTCCCTTGGAGCCAGAAAGACACAGAAAGGGGCAAGGGATGAGGTGTGTCACAAAGGTTCTGGTAGCTTTGTTGAGTGGATTTTGTTGTTTTGGTTGTTGATGTGGTATTTGCGTTGTTTCAAAAAAAACTTTAGAAGGTAAAGATTTATAGTTAGATTCATACTTGGATGTGTTGTATTTGTTGTTGTTGTTGTTGTTGTTGTTGTTGTTGTTGTTGTTGTTGTTACTGATGATGTGTTTACGCTCTATGGGATGAAAAAAATGATCATGTTATTTCAGCAAATCCAAGAGTTTTCTTGCTATAGTAAAATCTTCAAAATCACCCCTCAGGGGTGTACCCTCCCAAAATGTTACTATGGCATCCTGACAGAGAAGTTTCTTTTCTGAAATCCACTAGTTTCAGGTTTCATTTTGATTTTGGGGGTGTGTATATCTAGCCACAAAGATGAGGTCATGATACAATTCAATGGACTTTTAGACGAAACACATTGGCAACATCAAAAAGAAAATGGCTGTTTTCCCTCAAGAAAAACAATTGAGCAATGAAAAGTTTGCTGGTTGGTTAGGGTATATAAGGGATTTTAAATTATAATAATAAACCATTATAAGGATCCCTATTAAACAACGATTGGATGGGTCCACTTCAGAAACATGTCGCAAGTATTGCACATTTTTCATGGTAGATGTGTTCACCCTTTTCAACGGCTTCAGGAGCTCTTGATGAATCATTGAAGAAATCCTCCTAACCCATAGGATCCATGTATATATGGTAATTTTTCCCACGTTTGGTTGATGTTTACGGTAAATGTAGGTAAATATACATGGATCCTATGGGTAAGACTAACATGGACATCCCAAAACCAGGCGATCATTTACAGCTCTGCCAAAGACAGCATCTTTATTAGCATCGAAGATGGCTTTTGCTTGAGTCAGTTTGCCAAGCCATTGACAAGATCATTGACAACTTGCAGCTTCGGTTTGGAGTTCTCAAGACTTTGAAGAGCACACCTTTTCACTATGAGACCAAGGAAAACCTGGATGATTCGACCTTTCAAATTCTGATGAGTATGGAGGTCTCCATGCTCAACCAAGGGCAAGGGCAAGGGTGGATTTGGCCAAGCCAGTGGGTTGGACGCCTGTGTTCAAAGAGAGGGGGCTGGAACACAAAGCTGCTTTGGCGATGTTCTCAAACATTCCAAAGGTCTTCGTTCTGGAAACTGCGAGCTTTCAAGACCCGATCCAAAAAGACCATTTTGTCCTTCCGATGCGTTGGCCGCCTGGCGGTGCCAAACTGACGGTGCCGAGTGGCAGTTGGAAACAACCAACCCTTCGTCTCAGAAAATCATCACTGCAATGCTGGAAAACAAAAAACCCACTTGGTTCACCTGAAAATGGGGTGACCCAACTGGAAAAGGAGATGAACCAATCTTTTATATTGAAATCACCCCACATTTTCGCAGCTTCGAGCTGTTCAAAAAAAAATCCAGGGAGTATAATTGACGGCCAGTGTTTGGTGGAAAGTTTTCCAGGTAGATGATTGGAAGTTTGGTAAGACCAAACCCAAACTTGTCGAAGTAGGAAGAGTTTCCTCAGATGATACTGTTGATGGTTCAGATATCCCTAACAAACACCTGCAATGTAAAAAAATCTGTAAATAATGAGATAAACTACCTATCAACTGGCAGCCGTTAGTTTTGGAGGGCCCATGATTGTTTGGAACAACATGAAACGGTTCATCATGACTGTTTCAAGGGGAAAAATAATCTGGTGATACTATTTATTTCAACCGGGCTGGTGAATGTAAGGTCTACTGGGGTGAATTTATCTCAATAGCCGTTAAGGCGCTGGTCAACGGCATGAGCAAAGAGGAGGCGCAGGCAGGGCGACTTTTGTCCTACCGCCGGCCTTGGGGGGTTGAAGGAGATCATTTGAATCTACCTTCCATCTACTAACAGTCTGTGAATGAAGGTCTACCAGGTGGTGGTTTCAAATATTTGTTATTTTCAGCCCGAAAATTGGGGAAGATTCCTATGTTGACTCATATTTTTTCAGATGGGTTGAAACCAACAACCAGTTTAGTTTGGGATTCCCAAGCCTAAAGATAGAATGTCATCCTGGTGGTGACTGTTATTGGGGGGGTGAACCCAAGAGATCACGAATGATTTTTATTTACACCGAGAATCTTCCTGGCAATTCTTTCTGTCCAAATGAATTTGCTTTGAAAAACCTGGTACTTGGATGTCCCAGGAAGTTAGTAAATGGGTTATAAGTTATAACCTACTTATAAATGGGATATATACTGGGGTTATACTACATTTACTAACCATTTACTAACTTCCTGGGACATCCATTTATAAGTAGGTTATAACCCATTTACTAACTTCCTGGGACATCCAAGTACATGAATTTGTACTCTGGCTTGGTTTTGGGGCGGTGGCTATCTCATCTTGATGAAATTCACAGATTTCACTGACTCCAAAAGGCCATGTTTCGCCTTTGTTCAAAACTTGTGGAGTGAAAAAATCCTTCACCCAGTTGGGTATTTGTTTCCGAAATCTGTTGTTTGTTGAACACTGGTCAGATAGAAGATCAAACAATGCTTCTGTGTTGGTTGGTTGGGTGTAAGTTTGTAAGTTGCTTCTGCAGTGTTGGATATGTGGAATGTTTTATTCCTGGGTATACCCAATTCCAAGTGGTGTTATTAATGTAAGGTTTATTGGGGTGAAATATCTCATTTACAACTATTGAAATACCCGCGCTGATGTGAGTTTGCAAGGGAGCAAGGATTACGGGATGATCCTCTAAATACTGATGTAAGTAAAGTACATGGTACATCGGTAGTGAATGTCTCAGGGATTTTTTTGGGGGCGCTTGTCGGCCTCAACAAAACCTCAGGCAATTTTTGAACCTATGAAGTTTTGGATGGATCCGACCGGATGATTTCCTCACAATCCGCAGTAAATATAGCTATACTATTTGGTGGTTTCAAAGTTTTTCTTAATTTCCACCCCGATCCCTGCAAAGATGATCCAATTTGACGAGCATATTTTTCAGATGGGTTGAAACCAACCACCTTTTCATGAAAAGGGTGATCTTTTACAGGTTGTTCCAGTTGCTGGGGATTGTGCCCAGTTAAGAAACCTTGAAATGTAAGATGTATATACCTGGAACCCAAATGACATTTGTTTGGTTGGAATTACGGCCTTGTTTTGATGGGTTTTACCTTCAAAATAGATATTATTTGGGTTCCAATGGGCCCCCCAAAACTTACAGGTTTAGAGGTTTATTGTAAATTAACCCTGGTTTTTAGGTGGCCAAAACCTTGATATTTTTTCATGGTCTTGGGAGCTCACGGTAGGTGAAAGCAGCTGAAGCTGCTGGACATGCAGCCAGCAATGCGAAAGGTCATGGTCACCATGGTCCTGTGACTTGGCTGGTGCTCCACCTTAGCAGCTCAGACCTCTTGTTAAGAGCTTATGAATCCCATCATTTGTTCCCTAATAATCCCCAAAATATGGGGATTTCTGGATTTCTGTTTTTGTTGGTGGAAGTTTCATTTCGTTTTGGATTTGTTTTTGTTGGGTGATGTTTGTTGATTCTAGCATGGGATTCATCACCGTGAAGCCAACCACCATTTGGGAGAATATTTTTGGAGCTTTTTCCTACCATCTTAAGCAAATCTGAATTAAGGCCTTGTTGAGAGATTTCTTTTTGCCCGGGATGGCAATAATCCCGTAATAAGGCCTTAACGGGGGTGGCAAGAGGTTGGTGGTTTCTATGTTTTTTGTGACAGAGATCTTAACGCAAGAGGACAACAGGATGAGGTGCCTTTTGCAGTGCCTGCAGTAAGCAGGAGGTGAAGTAATGGCAAAACTGCCAGCAGAAACAACAAGACACATCTCTACTCTTCTGGCAACTATGCACCCAATGGCGCAACAACAGCAAGACCATGAACATCGCAAACCCTGGAGAAGGAGTATTGGATGTTGATTTTCTTGTAGTTTGTGTGAAGGCATCATATTGGGAAGGGCTCAAATGTCCACTACGTTTGGGAGCGTTCCTGCAGCTAAGTGGAGGATACAACTTCTTCTTCTTCACCTTCAACTTGGGAAATCGACCTCAACGCACGGCAAAGGAAACCATCTGGAAACTGCCTTGGAACCCATGAACTCTAAACCAGGGCCATGGTTCAGGAGCGCCGCCACCTGCCACCGATTCCCATCACCAAATCCTGCGGCCATGGTTCAGGCGCCGAAACATCATGTTGATTCACCCATGTCGTTGATTCAAGGTTCAAAGATTTATGGAAATCCAAGCGGTCCACCCCCCAACGCCATCCCCCAAGAAATAAGGATGGTATTTTGTTCTGGGGGTGGGCCACGTAGATTTCCATGGAAAAATGATGTGTTTCTTCCTGAGGTTGCAATAAAACATAAAACCCCTGAAAATTAGCGGCTGGAACCCTAAAAATCACCCAATTGAAAAGGAAACTCTTCTTGCAAACCTCCATTGTTGGGTTCCATTTTAATTTTCCAGGGGCGTAACAAAAGCCAGAAAGCATTGATGTGGGCAAACAATTTCTTGACCAAAATCATGACCCCTCAAGATATTCAATGTTGTGGTGGTGGATGTAAGGGGGAAAACACCAGGCTCCAAAAATCTGACTGGAAAGTTGGTGAACCCTGGCTCGTCACCACCAGGATTATCACTCATTTCTAGTAGGGAAATCCCAGACCAAACATTGGTGAATTATTGCAGTTTGTTTACCCAGATCTTACAACATGACCATTCTTTGTGCCCTTTTTGGTAGATGGTGAGTTCACATGACCGTTCACTCAAAAGTTGTAAACGTGACCAACCCAAGGTTTGTGGATATATTGGAGATTGAATACCAATTTCATGATTGACACCAGCTTCTTCAAAACGACCTTTTGATTTTACCAATCCATGGGTCGGTTGGTAAATGAAGTATGTTCTTTCATCGCCGTATCGTCCGTGAAACAAACATACCTCCTGAAAAATTGACGGTTGGAAGACCATCCTCTCCTTTTTGGGAGGTTATTTTTCCAGGTGCACCCTGGAAGATTAACGGCTGGAACCTACAAATCACCAATTTAGAAAGGAAAATCATCTTCCAAATTTCCATGATAATGTTCCATGTAAAATCTTGAGGGGTTATAAGTAGGTTATAACCCATTTACTAACCATTTATTAACTCCCTGAGACATCCAACTAAGGAAACCCCAATTCCATGATGGTCTTTGCTGCCACCTGCTTAGGACAAAGCGGCCGAGGACGCCGGCCGTGCTGCCTATGGCGCCGCTGTGGCGGTGTCTTGGCCGACGAAATTCCGAACGGGGGCTCCCGTCAAAAACTCTTGTTGTTTCCAAAAGATAGGGGATGGTCATCAATCCAAAAAGTAAGGGTGTTTATAAGCATCTACAAGGATTCCCTATAAAGGCTTCGATGACCATTTTGCTTACAGCCACTTTTGACCATGGCACATCTAGACAAATTGAATGTACATTATTGCTACCAAAATGGGTCCCCCCAATGGATGCAAATCCCAAACTTCAGACCACCACGGGTATCCAACCAGAGTGATGAACGTAAGGGGTAAATACATTTTAAGTAGTCTAAAATATCATATAAACAAGGTAGGTAAACGAGCCAACAAAAAGCTTTAGGGAAGTTCGTTTCAATTGTTAGGGAACATATTTTCTGGTGAGATCTTCCAGCCAGCAATGGGGATACCGAAGGGTACAAAATCTTCCCGTGAACTCGGTCCAAAGGTTGGATACGGAACTTCAGATTTGTTGAAAAAAGTCATGGGTAAATTGGTGGGTTTGAATCCTGGTGGTTTAGGACTCCTAAGGTTTGTACCCCTAACTACAAACCCTTTTCACAAGGAAATGCCAGGAATTTAAACCACCAGCAACCAAACCACCCATTTACCATGGGTTGATTGTTGGAATGTTCACTATATAATCTAAAATTGGGGGAAATTGTTCGAACCCACTTTTAAGGGTCATATATATATGTTTTCCATGGAGAACAACCACCAAACTATAGATTGCTGCTGATGGAAGAAATACTTGCACTACCTGGGGTGGGCAAATTGTTTCAATAGTTGGTATATTTTGGGGCCTGCCAAAACCCTGTCAATGTGGCAAAATCATCATCACTAAGGGACCTTTATGCACCTTGCATTATGTGCTGCGAACCACGTTGTTTAGGTCCCGAACCCAAAGTTTATGAAATTCAACCACCCAACATTTACAAGTACCAAAAATGGAGGTTACGAAACACTTTATTCATTTAAGTTATTTACGTAGTAGCAATTGGTAAGGTATGGACCGTTGGCCGGAGAAAAAAAAAACACCACCAAACAGGTCGAATTTTTCACCGCCTTTTCACCGCTCAGGTCGGCGTGACGTCGCACAAAGCAGCCTTCTTGGCTGCCGAGGTCCTGTCGGTTGATGGAAGGAAGTTTGGCCACACACCCGTTTTGTAGACCCTTCACATCAGCCCCTTTTTCGGCGGCTTTTTTTTTGGTGAAATGACTGACGTTTAACGTCAGGTTAGATATGAAAGGTATCAAAGGGTAATTTAAACATGCCCTAGTTACTAGTTGTTTCTTGGATGTGTTGAAGCTGTTTTTGTTTGTTTTGTACCGTGTGAAATCACCATTGAACCCACCATTTGAGACAATATTTTTTACTTTTTCCTAGCAAATCCAAGGAAAGGAAAAGAAAATGCCATCCTAACAAAGAGCCAGGCCGCCGCCTTCGCAGCTTTCGATGCAGCACAGAGCAACAATGAAGCAGCAGCACTACGTGGAGTTGCCTGGTTTGAAACGTCGGTGGAAAAAAAAATATTGGGATGGTTTTTTGGAAAAACCTGCAGAAAATTTTGGGGGGGATGATGGTCAGAGTGAAAGAAGGAGTTGCAGGGCAACTTTTCATACAAACTAGTCAAGATAGGTGAGTGGTTTCAAATCCTGTTTGGATTGTTTATCCCAAAGCTTGCGGAAATGATACCATTGGACGGTTGCATTTATTTTCACATGGGTGCTTCAACCGCTAAATAGATTTGTTTTATGAGATGATTTGTTTGATCATTTCCACCAGATTTTTTTCAACATAGAAACTCACCATGTTTTTCCAATCGTCTTTGAGCAAATCTATGTTTAGACAAGGGTTTTGTTGAGCCGTCTTGCCATTTCTTTAGATGTCATTTTACAAATCAATAGATCCTTCCCCGTCTTCTTGCTTTGGCATTGGCTATGTTGCTAGGGCAATGTTCGTTTTTTGTACGATTGTTTTTTGAAAAACACACAACCAGTTGCTATGTGCACCTAGAAATCGTCGTATGGGGAGTGGTAGTTTTCAAGGAGTGCAGTGTAGGCCATTTCTTCCCGTTCACGTGAAAATGTGGATGAATCTACTTCAACCCCTGGAATCGTTTCTTCACTGGGACAGCACCACTGGTGAATTTCCCAACCAAAAAAGGTCAACTAACCTTCCCAAAACAGCCCCTAGTCGTAAATTCCTGATATTCACCCTTACTTGGATGTTGCAGGAAGTTAGTAAAAGGTCAGGATCGGTGGGTTATATAACCTATATCTATATACTTCTAAATGGGATACCTTGGGGTTATAACTCACTAATCCTAAACCTTTTACCAGCACTTACCAACGGGACATCCATCCAAGTAGGCCGTAAAGACCATAGGATGAAAATCCTCCGTTGGTCGGTCAGACCTGAGGCTCGAAAGGCCGCAGAACTTGCTGGTTTGCAGGTGAAGGAAGCGGAGGAGGTGGGTTTTTTCGGTTGGGTGGTGAGTTGAGGAGGGAGCAGCAACCAAAAAAAACCCTGGATGTTTTTTTGCTAGGCAATTATAGGGTGTGATTTGAAGAAAGATGTGTTTGGGTTTGGTGTTCAACAAGTTGGGAAAGATTGCCTTTAGTTTTACAAATATGTTTCAATTTGAGGTGGTTAAACCAAGACCTTAGCTGTGGTTGGTATAGTTCCCCACCATGGGTATATGGCACTTTCCTTGCAGAGATATCCAGAAACAAATCCAAATGACCCAATTGTTTCGTAAATTAAATTCGAACTATCCCAGCAAATAAGGCCCTAAGAGTTGAAGTATATTTTTTTAATTTTAGATATTGATATTCATATTGATTTATGCCATGTTCACTTATTGATATGCATATTTATTGAAGTTGGATGTTTTTTAAAGGTTGGATGATCCTATTTGTGCTACCAACCCACCACCCAAGGCCGCTCAACAGAGTGCCCGCCGCGCCGCCGCCGCGGCGCAAGAGTCGCAGACAGCCCAGGTGGCGTCGGCGGCGCAGAATGCGACTTGGAGATGTTGAGGTGGAGATTTTTTGAGGGAAACTTTTTCCAAGATGTACCAACATACACGTTTTTGTGTGTGTGTATTTATATATATATATATCTTGTATTGTATACTTATTTTTTTACCAGGTGATTAAATTCTATATACTTACATATTCACATTATTTTTGAAGATGGTACATATATTTTACATTCCATGTGATTGTATATACATTCCCGGTTCAATTTTGCCAGGTGAGGGAATCACCTTTGGTGGGGGATGTGCAAAAAACATTGCCTTTAAAAGGAGCCTGAAAAAAATGATGGTTTCATAGTTTCATCCACCTATTTTTTTGTGATGTTTTTTTGTATACAGGGGTGACATGCATCGCAAACCGTGTAGTTTTTGGCGTTGAAATTTGATGATTCTATAACATAGATGTGTTGATTGGTGTTTTTGTTGTTTTTTGTACCAATGGTAAATCACTGAGCAACTTCTAGAAATCAAACCCAAAGAACTGTGGCCTCCCAAAACCATCTACAGTATGTACAAACACACATTGTTCACACCACAAACCGCCATGAGAATTTTTGGCTTGCTTAAAACCACTATGAAGGCCATGATTTTTTGGGAAAAACGTTGGGGTCGGCCGTTTCAAGTTGAAGGGTGCCATGGAGAAGCTAAGGCTGCCGAAGGCGTGCAAGAAGGTGGATATTTGAATGAGGGAAAGGGGGGAGAAGGTGCTGTGAAAGCGTGGCTTCTGTATGACGATGGAAGTAGAGACAACTGGTATTTATATACTACTGTACTTTTATATCTATCTATGTATTCACTTATCTATTTCTGTATTTATCTATGAAGGTATGTTTCTTAGGTGCGGTTCTTTTTCAAATACCCCCATCTTTTCCCATTGCCTTGCACTACACTGTTTCCATTGATTCCACCCCAACAGCCCCACTTCACCATTACTCAGCACTTTTGAAGCTTGAGGTTGGAATGACAAAAGACTGTGAAATTATTTCTTTTGGTGCATCAGACAATTGGCCGCCCAAGTGTGAAACATGATCAGCACCCTTCCCCAATCCACGGGACTGCCCTCCAGGTGGCCTTGCCAAGGCCCAGGCTGCTGCTACTGCGGCGGCGGCCGAAGCTGCCAAGTTGGGTTTGTCGCCAGAAGCTTGGCGGTTTTTTGAGTGTTTACCTGCTGCAATGGTGGGACTTGAAATTAGTATTATCCCGGAACCCAAATGGGGAACCCTTGTTTTGCTTGGAATTTGTTTTCCTTGTTTTGAGGGGTTTACCTTGAAAACTAGAGGTCATTTGGGTTCCAGGACACTAAAGCTTCGCCAAGGAACATGAGACACCCCCCAAAAATAGACAAGTTTCCCATCTACTTTTCGAAAAAACTCCCTGGATGTATTGGAAAATTTCATCAACATCACCCTTATTGGACCCCGGCAATTTGCTGGGGAGTTTCTGGATTCGTTTCAACCCTTCTTGTGTCAAGGATGTGGGTCTGTAAAGATCACCTCAAGGGGCTTCAACTAATGGTAGTTTAAGGGGGACATATAGCAAACCGTGAGTTTTTCCCCTGTAAAAATCACCTCAGTTGGATACAAAGTAGTGTCACGACCTACATCTGCATGTGCTTATAACTACTGCTGGGGCCCCTTATTGTAGGTGGTTGATTTTTTGTGAATTCAGGGTTCGTACAAGAAGTTATTTATTGGCTTCCATGTGTTTACATAAAATATACGTACAACTGCTTCATCAAAATTCCTATAAATCTCAAAGCCAACTACGTTGCGATTTCAAACATGTTTGAAATGTTCGCCTCTAAATAGAGGAAATGATGCGATTTGGATTTTCGTCAAACCTGGTTTTGTGGGCTTGGATTCAGGGGACTTTCCCGTCTTCGGTGAAATCCAGATTGGTGAGATTATGATTTTGCTAGCAAATAGTTTTATTTACATACAAAACATATGTAAATGGAAGCAGATGTATGGATAGGAAAGATTTAATTTCGGGAGAGAACAAAGATAAGTGATATCACTACACCCCGCGAAATTCTGCTGTTCATGTATTGTTGATGCACCTACGAAAACGTGTAGCTATCCTTGGCAAAGGTCAGGTAAATAGCCTCAAAACCATCCTATTTAGGTAATTATGGTTTTACATAAGTAGAACCGAATCATAACTACAATATACCTGCGTCCCCCCAAATGGTTCACACAGGGGAAAAGGTTATGTAATACTTATCTTAAGAGACATTCAAAACAGAAAGGCAATCTCACCAACACAAGAGCAGCTGAAGTCCACATCTCATGGGAATGTAAGGGTACCCCATGGTACCCCACCAAGGCCACGTAAAACCCCGAGGAAATAGCAAACTTGCCTTAGTTAGCTATGATGAAACATCCTGGTTTGTGCTGTTATCCAGGAAGCAGAAGCAGAAGTGGCTATGAAAGCAGCGGTGGAGATTACCTGGAAGGCATCTGAAGTTGGTCCTGAGGGGTTTTGCAATAGACTGGATTTGTTGGTGTGAATGACATCCATGGGACGGACTGGTACATGTACCTAATTAGTTTACCCATAAAGATCAACCAAATGGTCCAAATTTGGGTAAATATACGATATACATGGAGTTTTTGTAATGTGTATTGTCCCCATTTTTAGGAAGGTTTTGTTGGGATATGAGGTGATCTCATGTGATCTCTTTTAGGAGGCTTGGAGGAGGGGATGATCAGCAAGGCAGGGGCGTGGGCCGCTAGTTGTAAATGTCATATCTTACCTCGGTAAACCTTACATTCATCACCAGTTGGATACGTGGTAGTGTAACGTTTGGGATTTGCATCTATCTACACCAGTTAGGGGGGGCCCATGATTGTATGAGATTGATATATCACCATTGGACCACCATTCGATTACCAACAAGAGAATGGATGGGATGTTTGTTTGAATAATTCTGACTGCCTGACTGCCATGTCCAAGGATTCATTGTAAAGAAGAAAAGCTATTACGAAAAACATCCTCTTTCAAGCGCAACATGTTCGCCCCCGGAAAATGTGCATTCCGGGCCCTTTTTAAGGAAAACGTCATTTGAACCAAGCAGGGGTCATGAAAAATTACCAACCCCAAATAAGGCACTATTTTTTAGGGGAAAACCCTCAAAACCTACCAGCAACATTTGCATCAACTTTGATTCCCCAGCCAACCCTTGGAATTTCAGGGGTTCCCTAAACTTGCCCTGGGATCGTTTTAGGGAAATGTAGTCACCACCCCTGGGCTTTCAGGATGGCTTTTCAAAAGACGAAGATGGTGTTCCAACTACCCTCCTTTTCAAAAAACGGACCAGCAAAAGGTGCATAGAAAATCAATGTTTTCAGATGAAATGTCCTTTTCGGAGTTTGCCTAGCTTTGGAGAGTGCAAACTATCCCACCACCAAACTCACTTAGAGTTGTGTCAAAAGTGGATCAAGGTAGTCAAAATTCGTCAAATTGTAGCGACAGCTGAGGCGTACTAGCGCAATCCTCCCAAAATTGCCTTGATATTCAGGTTTAGGAATTGTAGTTGGGGGGTTGCCTCAAACCTTTTAACAGTTAAAAATATGTTTGATTTAATGAAGGAACCCTATTAAGCAAACCAAATCCACTGTGAACCCGTTTTTTTAAGCAGGGTCCAAATTATAGTGAAAACTCTTTCAGCTGGAGAGGGGAAAAAAGAATCTCTGTCAAGGAGAAGATTGCAACTTCCTCTCCGGAAGAAGCGGCAAAGGAGGCGCCAAACGTTTTCTTCGCCGCCAAAGTGTTGGAAGAAATTGAAGATGTCATTTTGACATGTTGCAAAACAAGTAACTAAACCTTTTGAAGTTTGAACAAAACCAGTTGATTCAATTCTTTTGATCTCCAAACGTTGGGTTGGTCACCTTTACAACCTTTGATTTACACGGTCACGTTTTCACTCACCATCCCAAGAAATGCGCAAAACCTCGCAGAATTGAGAAAAAGTCACCCAAAAAGCCCAATAAAGGGAATCTTGAAGATAGTAGACCAAGGGATTTGTTTGCTTAACACTATAAAATTGACACAAGGAAATTAACAATTAATTCTTGATCCAAGAAGGTGGATTTTTCCCAGGATCCCATTTTGTGGGATTCCCAGGTTTTTTTTCGATTCATTCCTAAGAAAATCCACCGGAAATCATGCCTCCAAAGTGAATGGATTTTGTTTGAACATCACCCCCTACAAAAATAATGGTTCAAAGAAGAATGGTTTCTTTTAATAACCTGCAAGAATCTGCCCTGCTTACCTTTTTTTTGGAAAAGGGCTGAGCTGATATATTAGATCTTCACCATTTTTGTCCAAGAAAGTAGAGTTTGGAAATGCTCCAAAGATGTTGACAAGATCTTTCATTGCCTAAGTTTCACGGTTTCGAAATTGCAGCCCCCAACATGCTGAATCAAAACGTCCAAGGCTGGTGTGGCGGCTGCCAGTGTAGCGAGTGACAAGATGAAAGAGAAAGCTGCAGCCACTGGGACCCAAAAACTTGGATTTGTTTATTGGGGTGATGTTTTTTACCTTTCTACCAAGGTAAACATCACCATCAAAGTAGCATGTGTTTATGTTTGTTCAATTGGATTTGTTTTTTGGGTAATGTTTTACTGATTCTATCCCATGGTGAATCATCACCATGAAGCCAACCACCATTAAAGGGAGAATATGTTTGGTTCACTTTTTCCAAGGATCTTAAGAGCAAACCAAAGGGATCCAAAAATTGTTTGATTTTTTTCTTCCCTTGCAAACGTTTACCCCCCCCAAAAAAAAAAGCCAGGGCTTGTGGGCGATATTTTTTGTCGAAGGTTCATTTGGGTTGGGGGGTATGTTGGTTCACTTGGATTTGTTGAAAGGTGACTTTCTATTCTCTGCCATGGTAAACCACCATAAAAAAATCAACCAATTTGGGATATAGTATGTTTTTTTATGGTTTTCCAGGCATCTTCAGCAAGGTTCGCTTTCCTCCGGGGGAAACTTCGAACCAACCATTTTTGATGCATCTTGTACGTGGGTAGGTAGCCATAAAACACATCGGGCGAAGTCGAAGCTTTTGGTGCGGCAACAAAACAGACTAGGTGGTGGTTTCAATTACTAGGTGGTGGTTTCATGTGGTTTCAAATATTTTATATTTTCAGCCCTACCTGGGGGAAATGATCCAATTTGACTAATATTTTTCAAATGGGTTGGAACCACAAACCAGATTACTTTTTATGTTCACCCCCGAAAATTGGGCAAGATTCCCCATTTTGACGAGCATATTTTTCGATTGGGTTGAAAAAAACATCAGCTTTGTGACGTATAACCTGCTGATAAATGTCGGGGACTTTTCCAACTTTTTTGGGGGATGGTATATTTCCCGAGCCCAAATTTACCCTCCCACAAATTACAGTAACAGCTTGCCCCTGAAAAGAGGCCGGGCCCCAAGAGGAAACTAGTCTTCCAAATCAGGGGCTATGTTAGTTTCAGGGAGGGTAAACAAGCACGGAGTGAACTCAGCAGGTAAGGTACAGTACTGCTTTTTCGGAGACGAGATGTCAATTTAACCCAGTGACATACGCCACCTGACCACAACGGGCGGGCTCGTCCTGCCAGCATATGCGGCGAATATGCACGGGACAACCAGTGCGGGACTGGAGCAACACTACTCCCGGAGAGCGTGCCTCTGCAAAACCCAACAAAAAATGGAGGCGCCTAACACACCTCGGATCGACCCAGGTTTGTTTCGCTCGATCATTGCACGAGACCTTGACATCATCTTTGGGGCTCATGGATACATTCTGACTGCAAAGATCTGCAGATGCTCATGCTCAATCTGATGTTCAGAATTCTCAACTGGTGGTCCACCTTGTTGCTCAACGAAGAAAAGCTTTGTTTCTTGACCAAGCCAAAAATCATAGTTGCAATTGCGCAGCTTGGAATGTTTTTTCCTAAGGTTTTTGTTGCCAGGATCGGAAAAAATGCCAACCACCGGTTTGGTTGACGAGTTTGAGTCTGAAAAGAATGAAATTTGGGAAAAATATGGCGTTTCACAAAGGCTTATGTTGGGTGTGTCTACATGTTGAATTTCATGGGTGGGCCCTCCAATAAAGGAGCGACTTGGCACATGCAAATCATGATAAAAGATGTACATCCCCGTGGTGGATTCTACTGCTGTGCCATGTGAAAATTCAGGATATCTCATGTTGACCCACCCCTATGTTTCTTTGGGCTATCTATCTTAAAGGACCTGACTTCAATGGATTCAGATGATAGATTCATGGTGTAGTAAGGGGATTTTATGATGATTTTGCTCATGGTGAAGAATGATTTGAACAAAGTTGCTGTACATTCGTCAAATACTCTCCAGGGAATAACTAGCATATCCCATCCCAAGGTACTTTTGAGTCGATGATTTTCTTTTTCCCCAGGAGAAATCTGTTAGTTTCCTGGAGGGTATATGATTCGCATGCCTGACATGTTACTGAGGAAGTGGCCGCAGCTACTTGTGGTGCTGCTGCTGCTGCCAAAGAGAATGGCAATCAGGTGCCTGGCCAACTCCGAAGAGCATTGGAGCTGCAGGAACTGAGTAATGAATAAAAAACTCTGGTTATTTCCTGTAGACTTGGATTTGTTTGAAATGAGATGTTTTACTTTCTACCATGGTAAATCACCATGAAATCACCATTTGGGAGAATATTTTTTTCCAACCACCTTAGAGGACTATGCTACCCATTCTTAAAGGGATTATGATAAGCCGTGAAATCAGGATCCCGTCATGAACCAATCAGGATTTCATGGAATGTCATGTCAGTGTTTTTTGCCACTCCTTTGATTTGATGGAAATTAATACCGTACCTGCCATAGGGCTCATTCAAACAGGAAAGCCAACCCAACTGGAATTTTGGGGGAAAAGATATTTAATACGAAAAGTAAAATTTGCAACGTTTGGAACCTCCCAAAGTTGAAAAAATGGTACCTCCTGAAAATGGCTCTAAAAGGAATGGGAGATTCCGAACTTGGAAACCGTGATTTTTAGGTTTCATTTTGAACTTGGTGAGTGTATAAAGCATCGTCCCTTGCATGGCTGCGTGAGCTGAAATAGTGACAGTGTTCCCCAAACATCCAGGATCATCTTTTTCAGAAAACATACAGTTTTCCGGGTGTTTTATGTTAAACTTCAGGTAGTGTACTTGGATTTTTCTTTTTTGGTGATTTAATGTGATGTTTTAGTTTCTACCATGGTAAATCACCATTGAGCTACCATTTGGGATACTATGTTTTACTTTTCGAAGCATCTGAAGTAAGCCTAAAATTATGTTAAACTTCGGTGTAAAAGCCATGACTCTTTGAAAAAAAGTGGTGGTTAGGGCATTCCATCCCTAAAAAAACCTCAACTTTCGAGGGGGTCCAGGTAGTGTTGATGGTTCAGAAATCCGGTGATCACCAGTTGAGGGTTGGTTGTTTTATCCCATTATTTAGAGGGGTTTTATAAATCCAACCGGTGGTTGTTTGGGATTTCTGAACCATCAACAGGTGGTTTGTGCAATAGTTTTCTTCAAAAAAAAGGGAACGGCAGTTTTTCACCTAAAAGACATGGGTGACATTGATTGTATCCAACTGGATTGAATTGGCAGAATTTTAGATTCTAGGTCTAGGTGAATATGTTGGTTGATTCATGAATTGTTTCAACAAACACCAAAAAACAGTCTGATGTTTTGCCTGGCACACCAGGATAAACTGTTACCTAGCAACTGGTGCAGGATTTCTTCCATCAACCGTTGCATGGCTGGCATTTGATTTCAATTTTCTCATGTTTATAAGGGACCATTCTTCATTAATTGAAACTGGTGACGTCGTAGGATTTCTGTTGCCACCAAGTCCCAGGCCTCTGTTGCGGCGGCCGCCACGGCAGCAGCGAGTGGTGCTGGTGCCACCAAGGACGAATTGGTGACCAGCTGTGCTTCATTTTTGGGATGATGCATAGCATATGTTCGGGGGTTCAAGCCCTCACCAAACATCATCATCATCATCATCATCATCATCATCATCATCATCATCATCATCATCATCATCATCATCGTCATCGTCATCGTCATCGTCATCGTCATCGTCATCGTCATATCATCATCATCATCATCATCATCATCATCATCATCATCATCATCATCATCATCATCATCATCATCATCATCATCGAGCGATATCAATTTTAGGTTCAGGCATACAGGCCGCTAGACTTACCAATGGGGCATCCTTTGGGTTGGTTGCATCCCGAACCCGATATGGGTAAGGGTAGGAATCTGTCCATTTGTGATACCTTGGATTTGTTTTTTTGCGGTGATGTTTTTTTTACGGATGGTAACATGGAAATTTTCTCACCATGGCAAAATCCACAAGCTTGGGAGTCCATATTTTTGGATTTCTTTCTGGATATCCTTCCGCATCAAACTTCCAAGCAAACTTCCAAGCAGATCTAAGGAAATAAGGCCTTACTTTTACTGGGTGGTGGCAACTCAAAGATTTTTAATTTTCACCCTTACTTGGGGGAAATGATCCAATTTGACGAGCATATGTTTCAAATGGGTTGGTTCAACCACCAACCAGTAATTAACCATAATCACCCCCGTGTCCAACCACCAGTGTCCCATGCCTAAGGCAGCAAATCTAAGATACAACCCGCGCCAGGAGAAATCGGAAGCCTTGGGCTCTGCGGCAGCTCGAACCTTTCAGGAGCCGAACCAATGTCTTACATCGAAAAGGATCATTGGTAGAAAATGGATAGTTTTTATCCCCAAAAAAGCAATTCGCCCTTACTTGGGGAAATGATCCAATTTCACTAATATTTTTCAAATGGGTTGAAACCACCAACTAGTTCTCTTCGATATGCATTTTGCTGATTCTCTGTTGTTTTTTGTTTCACTGTTTGGGGTGTCTCTTGCCGGGATAAAAATTGATCCCCTACGTTGTTAAGTCCCAGCTTACGAACCTTGGATTTTGGTTGTTTTTTTCGGTGATTTTTGGATCGGATTCGATGCCATGATACATCACCATTAAACTACCAAGTTGGGGAAGATATTGTTGATTTGCCTTACCATCTTAAGCGAACCTAAGTCATGTGGAAGGGTTTCTTTGTTGAAAAAACGTGACCCCTTTAAGTTGTGTCTAGTTTTTCAGGTGTTTCCCAAATTTAGTTAGTTGTTTAGTTGCTACGGTAAGGGGTGTTTTCCTACTTGTAAATGTGAGAGTTCACCCTATTTTGCTCTACAAATCACCCTAGTTGGATACGTGGTAGCGTAACGTTTGGGATTTGCATCTACTCACAACAGTTAGGGTCCCATTATTGTAGGGGGATAATGTATGTTTTCTGGACAAAGCTGGGACTGAATATCTCCTTCAGGCTCTTTTGCCCTTCAAAAAATGTGGAATTTCTCCAAGCAAGCAGATGTATATGAAATTCATTTGAGCAATGAAACAACCTGGTTGGTTAGGGTATATGGGGGATTGTACTACCCACTCACCCACTTATACCGGGATTACAAAAAGCCATTATAAGGATCCCTATTCAACAACCAACAATGGAAAGTAGGAAGGTTTTTTTTTTCGTGGCTCATTTGGAAAATGTTTCACCTTCTCCCATATCAACAAAAAAAATGCCAAGTATTTCACTGGAGGCATTGAAATCGTGGGATCATTCAAGAGGACTTATATATCTAAAACGTCATCGAAAACACTACTGTGAACAATCCAGGGATTCCAACCCTTAGATATCTTAGATGGTTTTAATCCGACCAAAAAATCCAAGCTTTGGTGAATGAACATCAGCATCATCATCATCATCATCATCATCATCATCATCATCATCATCATCATCATCATCATCGTCATCGTCATCATCATCATCATCGTCATCGTCATCGTCATCGTCATCGTCATCGTCATCGTCATCGTATATCATCATCATCATCATCATCATCATCATCATCATCATCATCATCATCATCATCATCATCATCATCATCGTCATCGTCATCGTCATCGTCATCGTCATCGTCATCGTCATATCATCATCATCATCATCATCATCATCATCATCATCATCATCATCATCATCATCATCATCATCATCATCATTCGGTGGTGGGTCTCCAATGTTTTTTTGGAATTAATTTTCCCTTCCAGTCGGTTGGAAGATTCGAACGACTTATCGACTGAAAAACTACCAGCCTGGAGTTGAAAGCTCCCCCAATTTTTTGTCAACGGCGCCTGAAACGTGTTTTCGTTTTAAAAGGATTTAAAAGGGTTTTCGTTGGGGAAATATTCACGAAAACCGAAAATTGGGGGAAGATTCCAAACCATTCGCAAAGCAGATGTTTCTTCAGATAGGTGATAGTCAGCTACTTGTATGTCCCAGGAAGTTAGTAAATGGTTTGTAACTGGGTTTTAGCCTACTTATAAATGGGATATATTGGGCTAACATTTTACCAACCTTCCTGGGACATCCAAGTAATGGATTGGGGCCTTGTGCTTTGGATATTTGGGATGCCCTCACGAATGTTACTTCGGGGTACCCCGATTGAATCCCAAAGCACCGGGCCATAAACCACCAATTTACCATTAGCACAGATCCAACAAGATACGGCCCCTACTAGTTATAAATGGAGTTCTGCGGCCCCAACAAATAGCCTTACACATGAGTAACTAGGGTTTTTGTCACCCCTATTTCAGTGGCGTTATGGGTCCCCTTACAACTGCTAGTTGAGATAGGTGCAGAAAAACCCCATCAACTTTCGTGATTTTTCGGCGAAGGAACGCTTGCAGCAGCGCGCCCAGCTAGCTGCACGTGTGGCCGCCGAACAAGCCACGAAGGCCTGGAGGGGAACGGTAATGTTGGATATATTACATCCCTGAAAATTAACGGCTGGAACCTAAGAATCATCCAAGTGAAAAGGGAAATCATCTTCCAAACCTCCATTTTTCTGTTCCAGTGTGGGGTAATGTGGCACCCGGTGATGCAAAGTGACCATTTGATACCCTATTTGGAGGTCACTCAAACATTTCAAAGGGTCACGTTTTCACCATCCCAAAAAGGTCACAAAGAATTGCCACGGATATATATTACATTGACTTCAAGCTTCCAAACCTTAAGAATTCAAAGGGTCCACCAGCAAAAAGCTTTAAGTGTTTCTTTAGAACTAGCACTTCATGGATTCAAGCCCCTTGGTAGATTGCGACCCCAGTCCCATTTTTCCAGAAACGGTTTTCACTAAGTGACAGGAAATCAATCAACCAAAAAACTTGAATCTTCCCATCAAGATAGTTTCAGGTTGCATTTGTTTTGTTATTCGTTTCGAAAAATTATAAAAATGGCCGTTTCGACGTTACCATTTCTCCACTGCGGTCAGCTCTCACCCGGGTAAGGCTGCTATCGATGCTGGTAAAGCACAAGAAGCCTCTGAATTGGTTCCTGGGCGATGACAGTTGACCTTTGTTATGGGCAAGGGGAGTTTTATCACAGAATATTCGGGGATATCTTTTTATATAGCTCTTTATATGGGGATTTTAATAGGAACTTTTACAAGATTTTACAGGCCATTTTGCGGGGGGTTCTTGTGAAGCAACCTGGATTTCTTGGTCAACCACCCTACCTATCGGTGGGTTGAAGGTTGGAGAGCTCTTCTCCAATGGTCAAGGTTTGCGATGCATGTCCCTTCTTGGGGTGGTTTTTAAATATTATCACCTTAAAGGGCCTTAAAAATGATGATTTCATCCACCAATTCTTGTGATGTTTAAGGGAAAAACCATTCATCGAAAAGTCAACCAAAGAGATATAAGGAATGAACCATCATCGTCCCTTACTAATCCCCTAATAAGGCCTTGTTTCTTGCAGGGTTGGTGGCATTGGAGGTCTGAGCTGGGCTACCCTCAGATTCCCCATGGCCAAAAAAGTCGGGTCCAAGGCTGCCCAAGCTGCGCAAGAAGCTGCAATCGCCACAGGCCTTGAGAAAGAGAAGGCGGCAAAGTGCGAAGATTTGAAAAAAAACAACTTTCAACTCAGGGGGGGTCATGAAACAAAAATTTTCCCAACTTTTGTGGGGTGGTTTCAAGCTTCAAAAAGTGCAATTTTGAGGGAATCCCTATAGTTATGGTTCATTTTTGTTATAGGTCCTTTTTTTCAACTACCATATATATTGATACAACTAGTTTGAGGGATCCCTAAGGCCATGGTAAATTTGAGGAATTTCCTGTTGATAAAGCAATAAATGACCCCTGTCACCGGACCGCTGTTGCTTGCGGATTTTTTGGTGGGAAACAAATGTCAGGCTGAAAATACCTTGGGGATGAAAACACCTTGCGGATGTTTTCCCATTTTTTACTAAGATGTCATACATCAAGTTTGAGAAAGGGATAAAATTATGCAAAAAAACGTCGAGTTGTTTGTTCTTCAACGTTTAACTTCCCTCTTCACCCGCACAAATGCTGATGGTAAGTAAAAATGTTCAAAGGCGTTCGTTGCCTTTGTGTTGGGCACAAAAGAATCCTCAATCCATCACGAAGGTTTTTGAAAAGAAACATAGCTGGATTGCGAAAACAAATCGTTTTGTGGATCCACCAACAACCAACACCAACAACCAACACCAGCAACCAACCAACCAACCAACCAACCACACACACACACACACACACACACACACACACACACACACACACACACACACACACACACACACACACACACACACACACACACACACACACACACACACACACACACACACACACACACACACACACACACACACACACACACACACACACACACACACACACACACACACACACACACACACACACACACACACACACACACACACACACNACCAACCAACCAACCAACCAACCAACCAACCAACCAACCAACCAACCAACCAACCAACCAACCAACCAACCAACCAACCAACCAACCAACCAACCAACCAACCAACCAACCAACCAACCAACCAACCAACCAACCAACCAACCAACCAACCAACCAACCAACCAACCAACCAACCAACCCACCTCCAACCTCGTTTCCGCACGAGGCAACGGAGCTCAGTGCCTTGTTGGCCGGTGAGGCGGCAGCAGAAGTGGCGAAACTTAGCAAAGATCAAGTGTCTCTTGGCAGCCCATTTTTCAACCATAAATACCCACTTTTTGTAGGGTTTATATAGGGATTTCCCATAGGGGTGCGTTGGGAGTATAGGTAAATCACTATTAAACCACCAATTTGGGGAGAATGTTTTTGGTTCACTTTTTCCAGGCATCCAAGATTCGCAAATTCCAAGGTAACAGTGGCAAAATAAAAGCTGTTTAGGTTTGATTCCTTACTAAAAGTGTAACAGTCCGGGTGGTGACTGTTGGTGGGTAGATCCAAGGTACCTTTATATAATTCCAAGGTATATAACGGCGGGGTCCAGTTGATGGTGAGGAGCAATTTGGCAGATGGATTAATGACCTGTTGGGAGAGATATATACTAATGGCTAGTCAACCCCGGGCTTATTAACCATTGGTTTCCCTTCGTAAGACCTTGTTAAACCCTTATATTTGAGGGGATATTTATATATATATATATTATTGAAAAACAATCTCAGTGGTACCTCGGTAACTGTTCAAAAAGATACATAGAAAAAAGATTAACAATATCATTTGGTGCAGGATGGAAGTCTGAACCATCAAGAGTATCTCCTTGAATGGAGGAGACCTTTGGCTAGTAACGGGTACACACCATGAAATGATTTTTAGCTGCGGTGCTCAAGAAAGCTCCAAGTTGTATCTTACTGGATGAAGCAAAATGATGCTGTGAAACAGTTTGTTTGGATGTATTTTGTTACACACATCTTTTTCAACACAGCACATCTTTTCTTACTGGTTGTTGCTCCTTTTTTATCTATGACTTTGTTGGGTGCATTTGTTTGGAAAAGATGTTTTGTTTTGAACCAAGGCATGAAGCAGCACTGGAAGCCAGCAAAGCGGTGCCTGTGGTGAAGATCGGTTGGGGCGTTGTTGTGGCTTTTCAGAACCGACCTCCACAAAGTTTTCCAGTTTTAGGATGGTTGGAAGATTTATTGACAATTGCACCAAATATGACCCGCATACATATCATGTTGGGAGATCATGTTGTAATGGTGATGTTTTCAAACCATGTATCATCATCCATACCTCCTTCAAATGGCCGGAACATTCGGGTTGGTGTTGTTTTTTCAATGTCCTTTATCCAGCTGAAACAAATGCCCACTATTTCTTGTTGTTTTTTTTAGGGGTGGCATGTATTGATTCCAGTTGAAAAAAAATTCGATTTAAACATGACTAGTCGTCATATCTTGGCAAGTTTCATCGCGACCCGTCACTGCCGGATGGTCACCCTTTCCATGCAGGGAACAGGACCAAGGAAGTGTCCCCAAAATGCCTCTTAAATATTCGGGTTTAGGAATTTGTAGGAAAAATTGCCCAGAATCTTTTGATGTTCATCCGGTTTCATCCAAGTTTTGTAAAACAAGTTAGGATTCAAGTTTATTTGAAAGATGTAACCAAGTGATAGTCGGATGCATCCAGGTTTCATCATGTAATGACTGGATGGTGCTTGCTAATAAGAAAATGAGCCAAAATTCACAATTTTCCATACGAAACGAGCCAATAATGAGGAGCAAATGAGCAACTTGGGTTTTTTGGTTCGCACGATCGCCAGATATCAATCCATCTTTCATCTCGAAAAAACAATGACCGAATCTGTCCAATCTCACCTTTCCAAAAAAAAATCCTAAGATTTAACAAGGTTTCCATTTCTGATTGGAAAGATTCCTACAAAAATGAGTTCCCCCCAAAAACTGTTGTAAGTAGATATATTCGTAGTTTACACTACCACATATCCAACCACCGGGGTTGATTTGCAAGGGGGTTTTCGGGGTGAAAGATCCCACTTACCACGGCCCTTAGCCGCCCGTTGAGGCCCTGAAGACCGGTGAAGATGCCAAGTTGCCTAAGGAGAAGGTGGCTAAAGCAGCTGGAGAGGCGAAGCTGTTGGGTTTTCGCCCCCTTTTTTTGGGGGGGGTTGGTGGTGGTTGTCACATGTTTTTTGGGGGATGTTGATGCTTTTCCCTGTTTGAAAAGGCCGGTACCCGGTCAAGTTCTAGTAACTGGAAGATGTCCAAAAAAATGGGAGTACTTGCATGAGGGGTTGAAAAACAACATGTGACCATGGTTTTTTTTGAAGAAAAGACCTTTCGGAAAAAACTACTCCCCTGCCAACTGTCAGATGAGGGTTCGAAGAATACTTTCCTTGTGAAATGGTCCCTTTTTGGAGAACATGAGAACATGTCAAATTTCCCGAGGCGTACTTTGGAAGTTGTTCAAAATCGGGGACAATTCTAAATTCCCACCAAAATTCTATGAACCAAAGTTGGAGTGAGTTTTTGGTTCTTCTGGTAGAAGCACCATTGAATCAACCATGGGGGTTGGAGGTCCTTATAGCTTACCCTCTCTGAAACTAACAGCTCGTTTTCCCCTGAAAATTGGTGGTTGGAAGACGATTGCTTCCCTTTTGGACGGCAATTTTTTCAGGGGGGAACTGTTAGTTCGAGGGAATCCGTAAGTCTTTCGATAGAACTATTGGACTTATCTATATAAATTTTGCCAAGCGACAAACGATGATAGGAACAAGTGAAACCCAAAATACTGTTGATGGAAGAAATCCTGCACAACCTGGAATGTATAAACCTTGTAAATAATGGGATAAACTACCTACGGATTGGTGCAGGATTTCTTCCATCAACAGTATGACCCCCAAAACATCCACGATTTTTTCATGGTGATTGTTCATCCTTCGTGGTCGAATCCGCAACCTAAAGTTTTATAGGGCTGGGTTCATGACGGGGAAATTGCCATTTCATGGGAATGACATGTTGATCCTCCCCGTCATCAAACAGAAGGCGGAAATATATGTCATCCATAAATATTTTATGGACCCTCTTTTTGGAACTAACGGGTGCAGCAAAAGCACCTGAAAATTGATTGATTTCGAATTTCAAGAGGAAAGTCTTGCCGCTGAATGGTGAAGAGGTGCCATCTCCAAGCAATGGGGATGGAGCGTGCAGATGGCAGCGTGCAAGACTCCTTTCATTGGGTCTGAGTTGTGCACCCAGATAGAGAAATTCTGCAGCAAATCCTTGCTTCATGGAAGTATTTTTCCTTGAGCTGCATTCGTTCAACCCCCCACCGAAGCGATCGGAACACCTTCATCTAATCGTTGTGGAACGTCTCAGTTCCGATCGCAGCGTTGGTGTGCCGCCTTCGGGCTTGCACAGGTTGAGATGAAAAAAAACATCTATGCTCCAGGAACGTCGGTTTTTCTGACAGATGTCCAATGGCTTGCCGATGTTGAACGTGGTCATGAGGGTTCAATTGGGAAGCACGGTGCAATCTCAGGCAAGTGGCCTTCAGAAAACACTGGCGGTAAACTACCATGGTCATGGAAAAAGTGTATGATTCCTGGTAAATACCATCCCAAAATGGTGGATTTTCCATTGCCGTGTTCTTTTACCGGAAAATCTGACATCCTTGGACAATTCCAGGTTGGAAGAATCGCCAACCGGAAAACCGACCTCCTTTTCATGGGATTTGCTGAAGATGGGTAATTTTGGTTCACTATTTGACATGTGATGAGATGATTGACTAATAAGGTAACCGTAACGGAAATTCATCATCGTGTGTTTCGTTCCATTTTTCTTCACCCAGCGAGGATGCAAAAATTGAATCGCGGATTGGATGCCTTCTATTCCACTTGATTCAGCTTCCCCTCGAGCATCCCATTTCCATCCAAACAAGGCTGCCAGTAAAGCAGCTGTGGAAGCAGCCATTGCTGCAGGCCTCCCTGATTCTCTTGGTGTCGGGTTTTTTTGGGGTTCACCCCTAAAAAAGTAGAAAGTTTAGTTTGAAGAGAAATTTTGAATCATTTGAAACATCCTGAAACTTCAACATGATTGTAAATTTTATGTTTGTTTTTAGTTTCCAATGTTTCCAAAACTGTAATAACTGAATGATGGAGACCTCCATCGTTCATCTATAGATAGATCCCGCAATTTGCAACAACAAAAAGTGCACCAACCCTCGTGACGACGCCAATCCTCCCAAGTGGTGAGGTGTCTCAGCCGACCGTGCCGCTGAAGAAGCAGGGAAGGCCTTGGGTGGATGAGATGTTGGGGGGGGATCAGGTCAACCACCACAGTGAAACTGTTGATGGTTTAGAAATCCTGCACCTAGGATTTAACAAAGAAACCGTTGTGAAATGGTGGGATACACTTACCTTCCCTAAACTGAAGAACTATTGGATTGTTATTCTTCAGTTAAAAGATATATCCCTATGATGTGATAGGTGGGGTGGTTTTATTTATTTTACTCGTATCTCAGCTGCTTCAGCAACCGATCTTTGGTGCGCAAACCCCCAACTTTAGTACCATTAATAATGTCAAGCAGCATGATGGTGAAATAGTAGTGTCCCCTTAGGTCTAGGTAAGATATGCCAAGATATTCCAAGTACCTAATAATTAGGTGAAGCTAGGTGGTGGTTTCAAATATCTTTTATGTTCACCCCTATTTGGGGAAGATTTGCCATTTTGACTAATATTTTTCCGGTGGGTTGAAACCACCAGCCACTGATATAGAATAATCTGATATTTAGGGGCTCACTATTGACACTGCCAGCTTCCGTATCAACCACTTCCCCCAACCAACCCCGGCCGGGCGTTTTTTGTTTGGAGGCAGCTGCCGAAGCCGCCTGTAAGGTGGGTATCTCCGAACAGCGTCTTGGATCCTTCAAAACTAGTCCGTGTGATTTTGGGGGGAGATCTAAGAGGCCAAGGATGACGAAAATTTCCTACTAA
This sequence comes from Breviolum minutum Mf 1.05b.01, assembly GCA_000507305.1. Lineage (NCBI taxonomy): Eukaryota > Dinophyceae > Suessiales > Symbiodiniaceae > Breviolum > Breviolum minutum. The sequence goes on from DF241042.1 coordinate 147,115, forward strand.
TCCCCCCACTCTGAAAAGATTGTGTTTTTTTTTGCAAGCATCCATGTTTCAGGTGTTTTTGCTGTTGATTTTTGGTGGAGTACACCCCAAGAAATTAGACGTTTGGGCATTACCATGTCTGGCTGGTACAAACTGGGGGAGGTCTACAGAGCTAGGGTTATCAAATCTTTTTCGATGTAGGGAGCTACCCCAGCACATCTTAGTTGCACTTTTGTGCATTTTGTGGAACAAAGTGTAATTCCGTGAGTTATTTGATCCTTGTTTTCTACTCTTGATAACCGAAAAAAAAAGTCTCCACCAGCTGAGTTTCCTCGTTTATCCCTATGATTCCTGGAGGTAATTTCTTGATCTCGGTCCAGAAATTTCTGCCACGGTGCAGTTGTATGTCTTGTACTTTTGAAGTTCAGTCTGTGTAGCTTGAATTCTCTTGTTGTCGCGATGTTTTGTTGTTTCTGCCCCTTGGGCAAGGGAAGATGATGCCAATTTTTTTGTTGAGCAATATGTATTCTCAATACAGTGGATGAACCAAAGATTCTTGGAGTTTTCAACTCCATTTTTGTCAGTTGCCGGTGAAACGAACCTCGGTGAAGCAAACCCCAACCCTTAGGAACGCTGCCAAGTTCGCCGCAGCTGCTGCTGGACAGGCAGAGATTTCGGATGTCGATGATTGGAAAGGGATGTGCTGCAGAGTAGGTTGGTGATAAAGCCAAGCTCTGTGGCAGTTGATACTGTTGGTGGAAGAAATCCTGCACCAGTTGAGGTTGGTAGATTATTTACCAGGTTTCTCTTACGTCCCAAATGGTTGTTTGTTTGGGATTTCTGAACCATCGACAATAGTTTATGGATCAGTTTTTCTGCATAGGTGATCTTGGGATGTATTTTTCGTTCAAATTTCATTTTTTGGATCCTTGAAAGGGGCAAATTCACCATGAGAAAACATTGTATGTATATAATTATATAAATGATATTGCTTTGCTTTTGACGCCTTTATTTTTTCCAACCATCTTCAGTCAAGTGATGAGAAAAAAGATCCCAAAGAAGACACTGCCACACTTAGCCGACTGGCTGGGCTAGATGACCTTGTACCAAAACGAGGGCAGTTACTATCCCATTTGAAAGGTAATTCAAGTTTCATGAAGGGGCGAAGTCATTGCTTTTCATGTCCATAGTATCGCATAGGAATGACCCTATCATCATCCTGGACCCCATATCATGGTTCAGAACCACCTTAGTATATCATCACAGAAATTCATGAAGTATAAAAAAGATTCACGATACTTCAACCATACCCCCCTCACACACAGGGAATACGTAGTTTAGTGCGCAGGAAGAATCATCAATTTCAGAACACGTCCTCATTTGCAGAATTTTTTCGAATCTTTGGTGAAAGTTTCTGACCCCAAGATGTCTTGCCACATGAGTTGTTTGGGTGATGTAACCTTTCTGCCATTGGGTCATTGGTTATAAATTTCTAAGGTTCCAACAATTCAAGAAGTGTAGAAGTCAAAGCAAGGTAGCTTTGAGTAAGTAGAGGTGAAAGGTACCAACTTGCTAATAAATCAGAACTTAGATCCACCACCACCCAGGATGCAATCGTCACCAGAAGGATGACATTACCACCCAGGAACTAACATAGACATATTTAGAAGGGGCATGGGCCCCTACTTGTAAATTAGTGATATTTCACCCTACGTAAACCTGAACCTTTGTTGGATAAGTGGTAGGGATCAGGGATCAATCTACTTACATGTCGGGGGGCCCATTATGGTATAGCTTGGTACCATGGAAGCCATTCACGAATTTAAATACCATAAATGAAGTCCCATAGAGAATAGATATAATAGGATTAATAGGGTGCAATTTTCCAAGTACCATAATTAGGTGAAAGAATTACGTTGATGGTGAAATCATCCCAAAAAAAGGCAAAATGTTCACCAAAGACTTGTAGCAACCTCAGTCCAAATCACCCGGAAATGGGTGGTGAAGGGTTAGGGAATTCATCCCAAAATACCTTCATCATTTGAGCAGTGTTCAAAGCTCTGGTTGTTTCGGTTGTATATAGGAGATTTTACTACCCGATTATATGGAGATTCTAATATGCCAATATAAGGATCCCTATAAACCAGTCAATCTAATGGAATGTCATGAGGATTTTGAAGGTTGCTCATTGAGCTTTAGGAATTATGGAAATTTTTGCCGAGATGGTGTTTTTTTCTCTTATGCCCAGATGGTGGCATATTTGCCCAAAGAAATGGTTGATGATCATATTTCCCACGAGGTTTTTTGGAAAGATGCCAAGAATTGAAAGAGCCTCGGTTTTGCTAGGCAGCTCAGAGCATGTTAGGCAGCAGCAGTGCTGCAGCTGCAGCTGCTGCCGCAGCGGCCACTGCGGCAGGGATGGAGCAGGAGTTCGGGGGCGAAGTGGCGAAAAGCTTCCAATCGCCAGAATTTTCCCAAAAAGAAATGCGCAAAAAAGCCACAACATCTACCCCTTCCTCCCATAATCATGGAAGTGGGAAATGGATCCCTCCAATCTTAGTTTCCTTTTTGGGGTGATTTTCCACTTCCATGATTATGGGAGAAAGGGTATCAGTTTTCTTATATTCCCACATCCATCGGTCAGCGGTTTTCAACTTTGGATTCTTGTTGGCCTGAAGCGGTCGTTCATGGGTTGGTATGGGGTTGTCGTGGATAATCTATGCATCTTCGGATGAAGGGAACCCATGTTTAACCTTCATTATCGATTGGTTTTCCAGTGTTTAGGCAGTACTCAAGGTACTTGATATTTTCGGAAATGAGATAGGGGTATTGGTGAAGATGTTGGTGGAATATTTTATGGGAAAGTTCAAAACTATCTTTGGTATCATGACTTGGTGACCTCAAAAAAGGGATTCTTTTATGCCTTTAGTAAGCCCCGTTCTCTTGATCTTAAGGAGAATTTAAGTGGTTCGCCTACTGTTCAACGTTTGAGACCTAAAACTTGCCTAGTTAAGATGGGGAAACTGTCCCAGTTTATCGTCTCTAAAAGAATTGTGAAGGATTCATCATTTATGCAAACGTTTGGCTCTAGACTCGACCTTGTTTTTTTAGCTCAATTTGAATTGGTATCCCTCCAGCCCTACATGATGATCAATCAAGAAAGCCTTATTTGATGTAAATTGGTTGATGAAGAACTCCTTCATCAAAACACCGAAACAGTATAAGATGTATATGTGAAGATTTCATCTCGGTGGTGGTTTCAAATATGTTTTATTTTCACCCCTATTTGGGGAAGGTTCCCATTTTGACGATCATATTTTTCAGATTGGTTGGTTCAACCACCAACTAGTCATGATTCACCTCCTTTGCCTCGGATTTCTCTTCACCTCCAGGACGAAGCAGCCGAGGCTGCCGTAGCAGCTGCCGCCGAGGCAGCCATGGTGGCCGCCTTGGCGGCAGGACCTAAGGTGGGGGGGAGCCCAGCGGCGGGGAAGTTGCCGGTGATCAAAACCTTGTGAATTTGTAGGGGTCATCAAATTACCCTCCAGGAAACTAACATATCCCTCAAAAATGGCATTTTGAAGATTTTCCTTTTCCCAAGGTGGGATATGTTAGTTCCGTGGAGGGTACCCATTTTGGGGGGATAACAATACAAATGTATGGTGATTTCGAGGGAATTCCCCTTTATTTGTGCATTGTGGATTTCCCCTTTTTCCAGCTGAAACAGGTGTGTTCAAAACCAATTGATTATTAGCCTTGGCTAGACCTTTCATTCGCCATTGGCATCTTAAGTTAAAGCAACCCCAACCTAATATGATAAGGGTAGGAATCTGTCCATTGTGATACCATGGATTTGTTTAGGGATGTTTAGGGTGTTTTTGCTTTCTACCATAGATCTTTTGGGATGACAATTTGTTACTTTTTCCAAGCATCTTACGCAAATCCAAATTATTTGCTGTATAAAGGACTATCCTACCCAGTTATATTAAGGAAGTATTTTTTAGCCAATGTAAGGATCCCAGTACGAGAATTTGCTAGTTAATGACTAGGGTTTGCTATACGTCCCATTGTTGGAGGGGTTGGGTTATATGGGATTCTACTGCCCAGTTATCTAAGCCATGAAATCAGGATCTGATCTCTGTGAATCAACCATTATCCTGGAACGCCACAAGGGTTGTTTTTATCACCCAAAAACAGGGTATAATGGAATGCAAAAAAAACACAAGAATATATCCCTGGAACATAACCCGGACCCAAAACCACCTGTTTATGAAAATTTTCATATTTGGACTTTATGTTCCAGGCTTTGTTACATGTCCCCCTTTGTTTGGGGGGTTGGCTATGGCCTTAGATTTGATGATAATCCACCTGTGGAATGCGATGTTTAAGGGTGGCATTCATCGCGAACCCTGACAATTGACCTGAAATTTGGATGAGCCATATTTTTTGATGGGAAGACTCTCCAGTATCAGTAGAATCAATATGGCAATGGAAAATCACCATGGCTTAAGAGGAGATACATCGACTCAGATGGTTTTTCCCATCGTCATGTTAGTTTTCAAAGGTGTGAAACACCGAAGTAGATTACCTGAGAGGCTTGCGAAAGGACATCATGTGAGGTACCTTGAGACGCCCTTTGCGGCACGGCCACATGACTGTTATGATGTGGTCATTTGCCTCCTGAAGAGCACAGGCTTTGTCGGTCCTCCCGACAAGGAGCCGTCTCATAGCCTTGACAGAGGTTGGAAAGAGAAAAAGAGAACACAAAATTGGTTGTTCCATGTCTTGCTATTACTTTACCCGGAGGGTTTTTTCTCTTTTGTTGCTGACATGTTTAGTACCAATTCAAACTCTTATTGTAGCAATTACCCACCCACGACCTATCCAAATCGATCGAGGTGATACCTTTGGAGGTAGCATTGGAAGCGGCAAAAGCAGCACAAAGAGCTGCGTTAACACAGGCGGCGAAGTGATTCGATTTGGCGATTTGTTGCGTGTTGCGCTGATGATTTTTTGTACTGCTCACCTACAAAAAGATGGAATTGGTTTGCACAAAGATATTTCGAGACACACTCACTTATGTTGATGGTCCTTCTTGAGAGGAAGGAACATGATGGAAAATTGTGGACATGGATCTAGATTGATGTTTGACACTTGAAACACCCCCGCTACCAAAGGGAGGGCTAAAAAAGATGTAGTAACGATTGCTTGGAAGAAAAGATAACAGATAACAAAAATAGATCATGGAATTGTTATACCAATCGCTGATTCTTCACCCCGGTATATCAAGCTTTCGAGTTTTGTCCCCGTTTTTCATCTATTTGGAAAACGTGAGCCATCCAAGATGATACCCTACAAAATTCACGGATCCCTCAAATTCCAGTTGGTATCCGATCCTAAGACGAGCACCATGGAACCAGGTTTAGGTGACCTTGGATCTGAGGGATTCTACCTTGGATCTGGAGGATTGGGCCCCAGGAGCATGGTGATCGTTGTTGTCCCCTAAGGATCGGGTTGTTAAGGATCCCCCCCTTTCCAAATGGCCTTTTTATGGCTTGTAAATGGGGGGTTCCTAACTACTTACAAGTCCTGGGATGATCATCCAAGTATACCCCCAAATATCACCATATACAAAACGACACGACACCCCCCTGAAAAACCTCCAACGGCCCAGGGCTTTGTAGCAGAGCGAGCAGCTTTAGAAGCTGCACAGGTTGTTGGATGGGGAGATGGTGGATGGGTGGTCAAGTGGTGAACCGCGAGTTCCCTTGCCACAATTGCATCGTGGGGCTTCCCCTAGCCATAGCATCTCCCCACAGTAACGGGCATTTCCCTAGTTGTAACTGTGATATGTCACCCCTACGTAAACTCTAGATTCATCACCGCACTTGGATACGTGGGATGCGTGTAAGGTTTGTGATTTTCGTAGGGAGCTCTTGATGGAACGAGATCAAAATAGATCTCCATTTTCTTGGACTTCTGTAAGGTGAATCGTTACGGATTCTACTATGGGATTTCATCACCATTTTTTACCATTTGGGAGAATATGTTTGGTTCACATTTTTCCAAGCATCGAACATGCAAATCCAATAAATCCAAGTTTTGGGAAGAAATTCAGGGCACAAAGGTTGCTGGAAATGTTCTTCGAAAATGTTTCGCCCTGGAAGTTTGATGCATGGAGTCCACCCAAAATGATAGTAGCAAGAGGCACTCCCCCGAAACTCAACGAACAGATACCAAAAATGATGTTTTTTTTTAATGTATCTCCGGCTTCAAACTTGGCTATTTTGGGTATCGATCTATGTTCAATTTCAGGGGGTATCTCCCTAAAACTAGCATTTTTGCTCTGAAAATAGGCTGGGCCGCAAAATGAAAGGAAACTGGTGTTCCAACCATCCGTTTTCAGTTGCGAAGCTGTTAGTTTCAGGGAGGGTATCTCCCTTTCCAAAGTTAACGTCTTTTTAGATTATCTATGTTTAATTTCAGCGGGGGTACGAAAAGAAAAACTCCTAAAGGGGTTGCTTAGAGTGAAAAAACGACAACTGTTGCTTTTGTTGCCAACGACAGAATGCACAAAAGGTCTCCGCTTTCACAAAACGAATCTTGTTTCCAAGATACTGCTCTCACTGTTGGTGATATCATTCGGGTGGAGATGTGTGGGGTCGATCAACTCCCATTGGTTCGATGTAGGGGGGTTTAATTTAAAACACACACTACAACAATTTCTGCAAAAAGATCTTCAATGGTTGGGATGACCGTCCCCAAATGTCAGGATTTGATGGACCCTCGCACATACGTTTACCTTTCGTGAAGGTAACAGCCAAAGCCCCTGAAAATAGGCCTTTCCAGTAGGAAAGTAATCTCCAAAAGCCCATTTTTCAGGGGCGAGCTGGTGGTTTTAGGGAGGGTATATCTTATCCTCCAGAAAACATTGGGATTGTACAGTTGATCATGTCATTTCAGGTCGGTTCCTTTTCAACCAAAACCTGTGGTCATTTTGGGAGTATACTTGGAGGATCATCCCAGGACTTGTTTCAGTGCTTTGTAACTAACCCCCATTTACAAGCCATAAAAAAGGCCAATTTGGAAAGGAAAATTTCCCCCATCCTTAGGGGGACAACAACAATCACCATGGAATTATTGAACCACTGAACCAAGTTCTGGGGCCCGATCCTCCAGATCCAAGGTAGAATCCCTCAGATCCAAGGTCACCTAAGCCTGGCTCCATCCCTTCCAAGATCTCCCAGATCCTCCAGTGGGACCTACCCTTCCCAACCCTCCTTTCAGGCGGCAGGTCGCATTTGTGGCACCTTGGCCGTGAAGGACGGTGCCAGCAACATGGAGGTAGCAGAACTGGCGGCGGAGGCAGCCACCAAGGCCGTGTTCGGAACGGAATCCAGAGACAGAAAACTTAGGGATTTCACAACTTTGAGTAAAAAGGTGTTTGCTTTTGATGATGATGATGATGATGATGATGATGATGATGATGATGATGATGATGATGATGATGATGATAGGGTCAGATCTGATGTGATTGTAGCTACATGTTTATATTTGATCCATGCTGGAGCCGTTCTTTTGATGACATAGGGGTATTTGACATGAAGTCTCAAGCTTAACCACAAAATATCGGAACTCCACCTTGAAAGAAATCTCTTGCACTGATGAACTTAGCTGCCTGCGGTCGTGCGTTCGTGATCGTGTGTCGTGCGATCGCTGTCGTGCGTTCCCGCTCGTAGAAATGGAATTTCGCCAATGCGTTTGTTTTCCTTCAGAGAATGCATTCGACAAATTTGATGATAATACGGATCACCCTTGACAAGATGCATTCTCTGAACTTGGAAAAAACGCATCTGGAATGCGTTTTTTGAGGCTCAAAAAACGCATCCGGGATCAGTGATGAATATTGTTTGAATATACGTACAAATATTTTGTGCTTGTATATTCGTATATATTTATTTGGAAATATATAGATAATATGTATTTATAGATATTTTCTTTTCTATACAGTACTATGTAGATTATAACTGCAGAAAGGTGTTTCAGATGTATAGGTCCTCTATCTGTTTTGGACACCCTGAAGCAAAAGAGGCAGACCCACCGGCTACCCTTGAGAAAATCTGCATGGTTCAGTGGAAAACGATGTGTCGAACCAATACGAGGATCCCTTTACAGTAATGGGGCCCCCTAAGTGGGTTTTCTTCCTGGTTATACCCTATTACAACTGGGGTTAAGTAAGGTTTACTAAGGTTAAATCTCGTTTATAACTAGGAGGGCCCCTTGCTGCAGAAGTTTAAGTGAATTTCCTTAGTTTTCTGGAGGGTAGCTGTAGTAGATTCAATTGACTCAACACAAACTGGTTGCTTGATTTGTGTAGGTGAATGAACTGTTTTGTAGTGAGGATGATCACAACTCCTTATTGGGAATCTCATCGGAAAAGATCTCATGAATAGGCTGTAATAGAATTGGATTTTCGGGTTTTGCTTCATAGCTCAGGTGTCCAAACCCCAAAAGTCACTGTGATGAGACGTAGTACTTGGATGATGAGACTTCCAAAAAAAAAGAAGGCTTTGGAAATGGAAACCTTGGTTTGGAAAGGTGAGGAAAGGAATGGAAATTATCACTAAACTTACTGCAGGAATGCCAACTTGATCAGCAGTTGACCCAACCAACTTTGAACCACCAGGCCGGCACCGCGGCGTTGCTACCAGCCGCCGCCTGCGCCGAGGCCGCCGCCCGCGCTGCGGCCGCCGCCTGCGCGGCGGCGGGTGGCGCAGCAGATGCCGCCGGGGCGGCGGCGGCGAAAGCGGGGAAGGGCGGCGGGTTGACGCAGGAGGGGAGGTCAAGGGGATGGTCCCACCATGGGGGTTTGGTGAACTTGGTGAAGTTCAAATTCGTTTTGGATTTTTCAAAGAAAAAAATATGGAAAAACTCTTGGTTTTGTTCCCCAAAATTCCTTTATGAATCTTGATGACTCTATGTTTTTGTCGCTTTTAAGTTCACCATTGCCTGGCTGTGAGTCGAAATGATTCCATTGGAACAAAAGGAATGATTCTTGGTTAAGACAGGGATTTGCGGACATCAAACAACACATACGCATGGTAAATTCGAGGGGGGTTCCCTTAATAGTGCATTGTTTGGGTAGCTTAAAAACATGACCCTGTAAAATTGTTTGGCAATATTAGGGGATGAAATTCCCTTACCACCATGGAAGAAATGAGGTGAAGGTCGTGGGATGCAGCAATAGATTGGAAGAAACTGGGGTTGTAATTCAGTTACTGTTGATGGAAGAAATCCCAAACAACCACCTGGGATGTGTAAAACCCTGTAAATAATGGGATATTCTACCATATCAACTGGTGCAGGATTTCTTGCATCAACAGTATATGACTAGGTTATAACTAGATTCTTGACCCTTTTTGGTTGGTAAGTTCCAATGGTACATCCCAGTAGTTTTGAAGAAGTGAGATTATTGTTGATGCTTCAACAACTTTGTGAACAGCTCTTGGATGTATACCTGTGTGACGTTTAACCATCAACAGTCAAGGGATTCAAAAATTTCATTCGCACATCTAAAGCTCAGCTAGTAGACTTACAGATTCCCGGCCTTTTTTTGAAGGAGCAACTTATGAAATCAGTTCCCCCCTTTAGTGTATTTCAATCCAACTTGGTGGTTGGCTTCGCCATTTTTCTTGGGTAGTAAACATGGTGAAGTCAAAAAATGGCATGTCTCCAATGGTAGCTACCTTGATCGTATATAACTTTTTTCCACTGAACCATGATTGTTGGGAGAAAGAGTAAAAAGTGAAAGCCGCTCCCCACTTGGAGGATCATCCCAGGACTTTTTCTGTGATTCGTCACCACGGCCATTCATGGCTTGTGCGGGTGATCCTAACCACTTACAAGTCCTGGGATGATCTTCCAAGCAATGAAACTACTAACTTACGGGACCCTTCACCTGAACTGTTTAAGCTCTAGGAGAAAGCCGCGGAGCTTGCCGTAGAGATGGCTGCTTCCATCGCTGCGGAGGCGTTAAATGATGGATGGGGGATTCCCGAAGAAGGAAGAAACACACACACCACTTGGTTTCGTTTAAGGTTATTCTTTATTTTGTACAATAGATAATCACCAAATGGTGGTTGTACAATAGATATTCACCAATAAGAAACCACCATTTCGGAGAATATGTCTTTCTTTTTCCAAGCATCTAACAAGCAAATCTAAGACAGATATGATCAAAATTTAACTAAAAAAAACAGTTGACACCGAAAAAGGACGATTTTTTGCCCTTATTCAGGCTTTGCTGTGAAAGTACATCACTTTTTAGGTGTCTGAAATGATCGGAAGCCACCACCTGTTTTTTTCATGATGTTTAAGGAGGACATGTATCGCAAACCCTGACGATGCTTCTGCTTGAAGAAAATGTGTAAAATATACATGGAGCAAATCCACTTCTATCATCAAGGTTTTTGTTCAGTGATTCCATCCCTTTCGGGGTTTTATTTTAGCGCCACTTTTGGTCATTAAATGGCACCGCTTTTTGGGGAGGAGATCAAACTTGATGCCAATCTATGGTAATATTGCGGGAGTTGCCCGAAGATAATGGTGCATTGTTTCATTTTATGACCCTTACAAGGTGGGCCATGTCACCAGATACAAGTAGGGTTATATATCCGCGGTTACCCATTTAAAAGGTCATTTCTAGGGGACCCATAACTCCATTTACAACGATCATAGGGTCCCATCTCCAGGCCTCCTTGGAGTTGGGCGCGGATGCCGCTGCCAAAGCGGCCGCCGAAGCGGCCGAGAAGGCAGGTGTTGATGCAGGCGGACCTCGGAAGCTGAGGACTTGGGAAGGTGGAGATGCCAACCTGAGAGGATTCGATCATCCCACCACTTGGTTAGGCATGAACCCCCCCGACTTTTAACTACGCCATGAAAAGGCCATTTTGGAAAGGGGGAAGAACCCGGATCCTTAGGGGACAACAACAAACTAACCATGGTTATTTGACCACTGAACCAAGTCATGGGATAGCCCAAAGCCTCTGAAAAACTTTTGTTGATTTTTTACGGATTCTACTGTGGTAAATCACCATGAAAAGCCACCATTTAGGGGAATTTTTGTTTGGAACTTTTTCCAACCACCAAACGAGCAAATCCAAGAAAATGGGTGGGTGTTGCGAAAACTACTTTCCTTTTGCTAGTTAATTAAGGCCTATTTTCAAGGGCCATGGCTTTTAGTTTCAGGGAAGGTAGCCAGGTAGATTATTTTTAATCTCCATTCTCAACATGTTGTAATCAGAATTAAATAACTTAGCAAAAGTCGCAACACGGTGAGTTCTATTCCAAGGGGTTCACCGTTTCACCCTATCAATTCTGTTAGGCCCCAGAAAATTAACAGTTCGCCCCTGGAAAAAATGATGAGGCTGGAAGATGATCCTTTCCTTTTGAAATGTTCCCGACATTCGTTAATTTGGGGGCAGATCCACTTTTTATAGGCATCATGGAATGGGACCCTTTTGGGAAGAATCGAACTTGATGCAAATGTATGGTAGTTTTCGGGGATTTCCCCCTTATAATGCCTTGTTTGGGTTGATAATATAATGACCTTTGTTTTATGTCAAATTTTATTGAAATTCAACAAGTATTCTACAGATTTTTTTTTAGAAGTTATCACCCAAAAAATATCCTTGCGAAATGATCCACAAGATGAGCATTTGTCTCAACTAAAGATGCTATTTACTGGGTGGGGCAAAAAAAACACCAACTAAAGATGGAGATTCCGATGATTTTTGAGGTGGTGAGCCCAACGAAGATTCAAGTGAACTAGCCTCTAATAAGCGATTGTTGTTGTGGCCCCTTTCAAACCAGCATGTATACGGGGACAGAGACGGAAGTTTTTTGGGTGTTTAAAATTTGTTGATTTTTGTAGCCCTGATGTCTGTAGGGTGACAGGTTCCAGTTACTCACCATTGACGGCCATCACGTTAGCACCGAAGCCACATGGGATACGAATGAGATAAGAAACCTCACACCATAGGCATAGTGCCTTACTTTTCCCTTATATAGTACTTGCAAAGAGGTGTTTTTACCACATATCATTTTTTTACCAAAGACTTTCGAGTGCCTGGGTCTACAGTTGTCACAGCAAAACCCAATGATTAGTAGTTAATTCAAGCAGAACCTTGAATTGACAACATCAGAATAGATGGATCCTACTATAGGGCGTCCTGCTGGAAGTTAGCAACAATAGTTCATAAATTGGTTTATTTCACCGATTTGCGGGACTTACAACCTACTGCTATAGGGATGAAATAATCCATGTACTACCGATCGTTAGTAAATTCCAGCAGGACATCCTAGTACCCCTTCAAAAGAATGCTTGGCTTTTTGGAAAGGTAAACCTAGTTGGAAAACTTACTTCACTTAGAATGGTGATTACACCCGGAAAATCGTAACGACTGGAACCTAACAAATCACCCAAGTGAAAAAGGAAAGTCATCTTCCAAACTTCCATTTTTCAGGTTCAAAATGTTCATTTTCCACTAAAGTAACCGTTGTTAGCAGGCCTCCCTGTTGCCGAAGCCCAACGCCTCGCCGCCTTGTGCGCCGCCGCTGCCGCGCAGCGCGCCGCCGCTGCGGCGCGGGGTGCGGCGCAGGCGGCGGCGCGGGGCGCCACGAGCCCAGCAGAGGCGGCGCAGCAGGCGCTGCAAGCAGCGCAGAAGGCAGGATTGGCCAAGGTGCCAAACGGGGGACACCTCTAACACATGGGGAATGTCGAACCATAAAAGGCGCTAACAAATGTCTACCCAAAAAAGGGGCTAATTTGTGTGCAGAAACTTTTGTATGTGAACCAACCATTAATTTTCCAGGTGACATCTTCATTTTCAACGGGGTACTTGGAGGATCATCCCAGAATAGTAAGGTGGTTAAGAACCAGTCCCTTAGTTTTTTTGGAAAGAGGACAAAGAAACAATTTTGCAGGGATGGGTTGTCAAGATGAAGGGAGAATGGTGTTTTTTTTGGAACAACAGGCGATTTTTGGAAGGCATGGGTGTTACGGAGGAGTCAAAGACTTGAAATGTTTGATGAATGATTTGGGCATTTCCGACATTTGCGCATGACCTTGTCAAAGTCAAATGTTCAACTTGGATGTAACGTTCACCAAGAAAACATCATTGCTTTTTGCAACCTCCTTGGGTAGAAAGATGTTCCAGCCAAAACCATGCCTTTCAGTACTATTAAGGGCCAGCACTTGAAAAAGCATTCATCATTTCCTGAAAGATCAGGCAGCTAACACAGGTGGACCTGTTTAAAGCGTCCAAACTGATCCTCAAAGATGTCAGTCAGGTGGTGAAACTCACCAAACTATTGTGTAACGGAAATCACCTCGAAAAATATGGCAAGATGAAATCCATTTTGTCACCTGAAAGTTAGGGATTTCTTAGTCCGCCAGAAATGATGACATGTTATAACTTCGGTCTACCCACCCACCCAGGATGCCATTCACAAATGAAGGTTTAGTTCAGTATTCCCGAGCCTGAAAATGTAAAACAATCATCCTGGTGGTGACGAGCCGGCATCCTGGTTGGGGGTTTTTATTTTCACCCTTACTTGGGGAAATGATCCAATTTGATTAATATTTTTCAAAGGGGTTGAAACCACCAACTAGATTCCATTCATTTCCTACTAAAGATAGACACCTATTCGTCCAGTTTTGGGTGGATATGCAATCGTCACAAAATGAAGGGTTTAGCTCAGGATTCTGGAGCCCAAAAATGGGCCAAACAATCATCCGAATGTCATCCTGGTGGGTAGTTGGCATCCTGGCGGGTAGTTGGGTAGATCCAAAAGGACCACAATTTACTTCCTTCCAACGAGGATCTTTGTGGCATTGAAGCAGCTCGTGCTGCTGGACTCTGTGCACAGCGTTTGGCGCAGCAGCAGGGCGCTACGGCTGCCAAGTGCGCGGAAGATGCAGGCGATTTCAAGGGAGGAGTTGGTTGGGTTGGTTGAATCGGCTGAGTTTCTGGCAGAGGTGGTGAAGAAAAAATCTTGTTTGTTTTGGTTTTTGTATATTGTGGACATAAACGACATAAATTTGATAACTTTCAGATTTATCAAAATTGTTCTGCCTTTTGGTACCTTTTTAGTGGTGAAAAGGCCTTCAATTTTACACACTTGGAAGATTCATGGATGTAATTCTCTCAGCCTGTTGAAGAGGGATCATGAAAGATGGGAATCCAAATTAAACCAGGCAGTAGAATGGAAAGTAAGAAAGTTTTTTTCATGGCTCAACCTAGATGGTACTCGCAAGTGAAGGGGGTTAAAAACCAGTTATCAGTGGGGTACCTTTAATATGTCTTGTACAATCCCAAGGAGGTATTTATGGTATTTGCGATTAGTCAATCTTTTACTTGAGGAACAAACCATGTTGGAATACTTATGCACCATGTACCAATAAGAACAACATTTAGGACTTGAATATTTTGGTGATATTGTATGTCCAATAATGAGCTTCTTACCTGTTTCAAATGGATGCAAATCCCTAGTTACACAACCACTTATAACTAGGGTAATTAGTAAGGTTTACTGGGGGGTGAAATTTCCGGAATTTTCAACAACCAGGGATTTCCGCCATCTTACTATTCCAAGATGTTTCTTCGACTTATTTTCAAATCACTGGCCCGTATTTTTTTTGGAAACATCTTGTTCTACGTTCCATGAGCTACCAGCAGAATCATTGCTCCAATCCGAGCTTGAGGAGCCACCGTAAATGTCCACAGCGTTGAAAAATCTCATCCCCAGCGGATCGTACATGGCTCAAATTTGCACGGAAGGTTGTGTATCACCATCTGTTTTTTTTGTTGTTATTTTTCGGCCGAGATTTATGTCAATATTTGGAACCATGGATGCAGGCCTTTCCAACCATCCTGTGATCCCAAACGAAATCTAGGCGTTTTTTGTGTTGGGCGGGTTGAGTGCCTAAGATTTCGTTGGCAACTGAGTCGGTTTAGCTTGGGATCACCTGAAGATCATCAATGGCATCATGCACAAAACACCATATCCTCAACAAATTCCGCCTTCCTTGCGTTAATATCTTCTCTTAAAAAGATTCTCCACCCAACAATCCTCAACAAAAGGGAGCAGCAAATGGTCTGCCTTGTTCGAGGTCTTGCAGCTGCCAAGCACGGTGCAGAGCATGGTTTAGAACCACCCGCAGCTGCAGAAGCAGCATTGAGGGCTGCAGGCCACTTGGCCAACCGAAACAAAACGACTACCAAAACGGGGGGTTGGAGGGTGGTCCAACAAACCTTTTGCGACCTTACAAGATAGGCGAAACAACTCCACTTATGGGTGAAAAAGAAGCAGTTACCATTTTTTTCTAGGGTCATTTCTAGGGGCCACATTTCACTCCAATTCATTCCATCTATAGCAATTGTAGGG
Source organism: Breviolum minutum Mf 1.05b.01 (assembly GCA_000507305.1). Taxonomy (NCBI): domain Eukaryota; class Dinophyceae; order Suessiales; family Symbiodiniaceae; genus Breviolum; species Breviolum minutum. The sequence goes on from DF241042.1 coordinate 162,541, forward strand.
CCCATTTTGGAGGCCTTTCATCATCACCGCAGTTCAGGTGCAGCTTATGTAGCCAGCGCGGCGCACGACAGTTCTGCCGAGGAGGCCGGACGCTTGGCGGCTGCTGCGGCGATTGCAACTTGGTAGCGGAAGGATGTGTTTTGAAATGCACTCCCCCCTAAAAACTAGCCTGTCCCCCTGAAAAATAGTGGTTGCAAGACTACTTCTGTTTTTAAAATGTTCCCTTTTTAGGGGATATTTGTTCGTTTTTGGTGGATAAAAAACACCAAACTCGATGTGAAATGGGAGAAAAATCACAACAAACAACAAGCATGCACCAAGTCTAAAGCCCAAGTCCATTTGGACCAAGCTTTGTCCGGTACTGCAGGGGTCATGAATTTGCCCATTTCCGGGGGGATGAAACTTGATGCAAATGCATGGGTAAGACTTTTTCTTGGCTTTTTTGAAATTGGTTGTTTGGGTTGGTATGACTCGTGACCACTGTTTTGTTGCCAGAAAAGAAAAGGATGGAATTGAACATTCATTGCGTCGGGGAAAAAGGTTCCCAAGCATGTGAACCAACACCTCCCAACCTGACCGTTTTCAAGCTTCCAGCAGATTCGTTGTCAGAAGTGTAGGGTGGTCGTTTCAAAGGTTTTCTGAAATGTTCAACCCGAATGAATTTTTAATTTTTAAGATGACCCCATTTTTGACAAATATTTTTCAAATGGGTTGAAGCCGCCAACTAGCAGTTGACGACCTCTTTTCTAGATGTTTTGCCACCAAAAAAGGGCTTTGAACACCTTGAATTGGTTTTGGGAGTGAGCCATTTGATCCTTTACATTGATGAAAATCACACATAGATCCGTTAGATCACGATTTGCAAGAAAGTTGATGTTAAAAGGATAGACTGGCTGATGCTTGCTAGTACTCCTCATGAAAACCCCTACACTAATTGATGTCATCTCTCACCATTAGGCTCATGGCATGGATTCAGAAACTTGGTGCTTAGAGGGTGGTGATGGTGGATGTTTCTTATGATGTGAAGGTTTGTGAGTTTAGAGAAAGGAGGAATGGAGGTTTTTTGTGCCTTTGGATACCAATCAGCCAGTGAGATGATGATGATGATGATGATGATGATGATGATGATGATGATGATGATGATGATGATGATGATGATGATGATGTGCTCAGATATTGACTTGAGCACTACCTTGCTGCTGAATTGGGAAATAGTTTAGTTTTTGGCGAGTCCAAGTTCAAACATTCTCAAAAAAAAGTTGCATGATCCATGTACAGTACTTGGATTTGTTTTTTGTTTGGGGGGTGATGTTTTACAGGGAATGGCATTCATCCTTTGGGTGGTATCCTTTGTCCAAGCGTCCAAGTCGAGGCATAATGTCAGGTTTTAAGAGCATGGACCCTTCACTTTTCAAATTGAAAGTTGGTAAAAGTCTAATTTGGCCAGAATGGTTTTAGGAAATGGGTAGTTGATTGATAAGATCCCCGGTGGTTGATTTGATGCTACTATTTTTGTTCCCAGTAAGAATTGTTTGTTTCGTAAAGGCTTTCTATGATGAGCTTCAAAAGATGGGTGTGACAACGACATACAACGACAAAATGAGTGACCACTAAAATAGTGGGTTGAAATACGCACTATGGCTCCAATATGATGAAATCTTTAGTCCTGAAAATGGTATCCTTAAAAGGGAAGTTGGGATTCCCATCGCATTACGATTAAATCGTGATAAATCTGCACCAAGACTTGATTGAATGGGCGTTGGAACTAAACGTCGTGCTCGCTGATGAAACCTTAACTGCCAATATGTTACAACCCCAAGGCTTTGGTGGCCAGTTTGTCGAGTGAGCTAGCTGGACAAGTGGCCGCCGCATCTTGTTGGAATGATTTGTCAATTTCGGTGGCATCGGGAACTCATGTGGAGAAATTGCCACTTCCAAGAAAGAAGGGTCTATGAAGGGATGATGGTTAATGAATTTGTTCATCAGGCCTTGCTGGGCGGTCCGGCATTGTTTGTGTACTTTTAGCTTCCCATGATCCATGGATCATCCCAAAGACGAGCCACGAATTGCTGGATTTGCAGGGATACGGCTCTTTTTTCGTTTCCCCAACTGTAAATAAATGTGTTCTTTTAGGGATTCATGATGGAAATTGTTCATAGAATGATGTTCACCGGAAATTTTTGCACATTCAAGTGCGAGCCAGCATCTTCTTTTCGCGATTCAACACCATGTAGGGTGGAATATGTTTAAATGTGGAACTTTCACCATCATCAAAAATGCGAATTTAAGTTCTTGCATGTCAGTTGGTGATGCGAGCTAAGGAGCTACAATCCAGGTTGCGTTCACATTTCATGGCGGCCAACCCATCAAACACACCTCCTATTCATTCGAACTTGGAGGCAAAATCCCTTCAAATACTCTAAGGCTTTGGGTGGGGACATGACCAGAGGATTTTCGGGGAAGTAACTGGATGAAAAATGTAAATAAGTTTTTGAGTTTGCTTTCGTTTTGGCCCCATTTCCTGTTGATCCCCCGAGGAATTGGCGTTGCGCCGTGCGCCTGCCACTGCAGCGTCCTCAGCGGCGCAGATGGCATTTCGTTGTGCCAAACGTCAAGGGATGGCGCCCAGGAGAGAGTCCGTCGGAAAGGATTGTGAAATCCCACGGGAGAACAGCTAAGTACAAGGACCGTTAAAAACAGTAAGAAAATGTGTTCCCCAAAAATGCCCCAAACATTTCACGCAACTTAATGTTGGCGGCGAATTTCGCCAGAATAACGTGGAGATTGCTGACCCCCCACCGGTTTGGGCGAGTTTATGAATAAACCAAAGTCCTGGGAGAAGTGGTTGGCTATCTACTTTCAATCATGTTGTAATCTAGCATGAGTCACACCAGTGCGAGTTTGCTTTTCCAAGGGTTTCGCGTTCGATTTATATTTTCATCCTATCAAACAACTTGCTTCATAGTTACACCACTTTCATGCAAGAGTTTCATGGGGTTCAACAAACATCCTTACCTACTTGGTGTTTCTTTCTTTGGATTTTTGTGACCCTGAAAGTTCCCAATTTCATTTGCGCCTATTTTTTTCAAAAAGGATTTGACTAGCAACATATTTGGTTGGTTCAATTTTCGGCTTCTGGGTTGAAAACCCACCACCTACAAGATATGCCCCTACAAGCTATAAATGGAAGTTGATAATAAGCCTTTGTAACGGGGTAAACTTGGGTTTTTTTTTCACCTTTCACCCCTCTAGAAGTAGTTACCCTACCCTACTTATACCTAACTTTCCCGCTGTTTCGCCGAACAGGAAAGCCTTAAGCGCCGCAGCCTTCGCCGCGGGCGCCGCGGCTTCCGCCGCGGCCGGGGGTTCGGCGGCGGAACCGACGGCGTTGGTGGCGGGGGAAGCAGCGATGAAGGCTTGGAAGAGAAATCGAAACGTTTTTCTTTTTGGAGGATCATCCCACTTAGTAAGTGGTCAGTTGGGTTACAACTCATTTATGAGATTTATGACTAGAGTACTCCTATAGGTAGACAACAACGAACAATGGTTATTAGCACTTACTACATGGGATGACCCTCCACAAAACTGAAGTAGCACCAGGCACGACCCCAAAAGGAAACTACTCTTCCAACCCCCTTTTGTTCAGGGCTATGTTGGTTTTACAGGGGGTAACCTTCAAAAACAAAACGGAAGAATCAGTTGTGGGATCAACAGTTTGCAAATGGGGCGAAGAAATTTTGGACTTGGAAACAAAAAATGGGTTTTTGAAAGAGTCAGTTTTTTGGATGACATGATTCATGACGTCCCGGTTGTTGTCACCCCGACAAAGGTGGATTTAGGGAAATAGAATTTTCACAACCATTTTTTGGGTGGGAAATTCAGCGTGGGCTGAAGTATGATCAAATGCAGCTAGACAGATGGAAGGCTGGAAAGTTGCGTTCTGGAACTCAATCGATTCTACCGTTGATGTTTCAAGATCCATTTTGTTGTTTCTAAAGCGGTCTATGATCCAAACAGATTTCTTTGCATCGCTTCTTAAAGGAGTTTTGAAGAAGTTTGCCAAAGATCCAGTAAAGGATTAGGGGTTGATATGTCACAAGCAGATGGAGCATGAACCAATGCAAGCCGCCGTGTCTCAAAATGCGTCCTCAAAAAAAAAAACAATCTATTCATCCCAGAAAACGGCGGAGAAGATGAATCGGTGCAGTCATTGCGGTTTCAGAGATGAGTAAACGAGTCCAATCAAACCTTCCTGACAAAAAAAGAGCAAAAAGGGAAAAATCATCAACTCAAAAGTGCTTCAAACGTGCCTTTTGCAAGAAAGGATATGCCTGTTCTAAGGAGCGGAGGCCCTCCAACAAACATGGCAGGCAATGGAAAATCACTGAATTTTTGATTAGGAGATACATCGACTCAAATGGTTGTGTATCCATTGTCAGTCATGTTGGTTTACTAAGGAGTGTTTTCTTTATGATATTGGTTTCCATGAGTGTTCCTTCCTTAAAGACTCCTTTCGGTCCATCAAAGGATAAATTGCTCGAGATCTTGTGTCCAAATCTGACCTTCTGGCAATCTAACATTGAGGATTGAGATTTTTCTAGACATAGGTGTTTTTTTAAACCCAGGGGATTTTCCTACTTTTTTTTACTTTACAGTAAAGGGGTTTCAGGATGAACTCTCCTCGTAAATGACCTAAGGTGGTTTTTCAACCTGTCTACGTAAAACAAAAAAACTCATAAACAAATAAGTAGAGAAAATGTCAATCTTCCAAAAAGTCACCGAATTTTCCTTCAACTCAACCCAAAAAGAAACTAATCCAACCCAACCCCCTCAAAAAAACAAGCCCACACCCTTTTCAAAAAAAATCAGCAACCCAAGAAATTGCCTTGTTGGAGGCAGCTCGACAATTGGGTGCTCCGATGGATCTCACTGTAGATCTGGCAGCAGCAGTGGACGCTTGGTCCAAGAAGATTCCCCGAAGTGAATTTTCTGCTTGGGGCCCCCATTGATAGGAAATTTCAGCAAAAAAATGAATGTGATTCTTAAGATCATGAAGTTGATGGTACATACCGATCATAAAGTGGTAACCAAAATACAAGAACCCCCCAATCGAATTACTTGAAATTACAGGCTATAGTTTACTAGGTGGTTCCAAAGAGTTTGTTTGAATTTTCACCCTGAAATTTGGGGAAGATGATTCCAATCTTGATGAACGCATTTGGATAGATGGACTGAAACCACCCATCTAGTTATGTTTTTTGGTCATAGGGGAACTATAGCAAAACACTCTGACATGGTTGGTTAGGGTTCCTTACGCAGATTTTGAAAGACAAACACTAGAGTGACCTTTTCAACTGAAAATCATCAACTTCCTACTTGGATTATCACTTGGAACTGCCAACCTGGATTTCATTTCTTCCTTGGCGATAAGGTAATTCAACCACAGTCCGAAGCACAAGACAATTGGAAGCTTCCAACGATCATGCCGCTATGATATCTGTTGTTTTTTTTACCTGGATCCTTCAGAAATGCAGAAACGAAAATATCGAGGTTTCACCAGCCTGTTGAAGGAGATTCTCTAAGCTTAATTCAGGATGCGAGCATCACCATGATTGCTCTTCATCACTACCAAGAGATGTATGAAAAACACCTCCTGTTACATGAAGATATCCTCTAGTCTTTCAGCATGTCATTGCCAGAGTTCTACATTTACATCATGAAAAAAACACTTTGGAAGTTTGTTCTTAAATAGAATCTGCAAAATAGCCATCGCTTCTTTCTACCAACGCTTTTGTGCAAAACCAAACATGGCGACCCTTGAAGTTTGAAGCGTCATCTTCGGGTCTGGAGCTTCACCAATGTTGAGGGCCTACTCCAATGGTTATCTGACATAGCTGGGGAGTTCGATCTCGCCCACATACCCATGGAAGATACCAAAAGGACCCGAATCACCAACAGTTTCTGTTTCAGAGTTTCATTCTTTCTACAGGTTTTTTGGGGAAGTGGGGTATGTGGGCAAAATCATTGATTTATAGATGGTACTTGCCAAGATAAGATTCGGAAAACTTAAACCACCACAAAGGTTTGGCTACAACGACTATGGTTGAATTTAAACCCAAAAGAAACATTGACTAATTTGATTATTCACATTAAAAATGACCATCTGATTTTTTTTGTCGTTCATAAAGATCAAATGTCACTTGTAGAGGTCAAAGATTTTCAGGTCTTGAGAAGTTCTTCGGTTGAAAACATCCTTAGGCTGGCAAAGTCATGTCGGAGAGATCCTTTACTACAGGTCTCGCGGAGAGGGGGGGTTGTTTGATGGTGGATAGCAAGGTGAGGTGTTGATGTGTTTCAGACATAGCAATGAAGAAATATCATGGCATCTTTTCTACAATGAAGGTACATCATAAACCTACCAACCTTTGAATCTAACAGTTCGCATCTGAAAATAGGGCGGGAGCCCCAAAAGGAAGCTTTATCTTCCAACCCCATTTTTTTCAGGGTAGTACACTCGCTGTTACCTTCGTTGGGGATGGCTAGTTTCATCTTCAGATGTTTCAAGCTTCACCATGTTTGTTTACGTTTTGCCAACATGTACCCTCCCTGAAACTAACAGCTCGCACCAGAAAATAGATGGTTGGAAGACTAGTTTCCTTTTGGGATGGCCTATTTTCAGGGGCTATGCCAGTTTCAGGCAATGTAGCTTAACGGAATCAGGAATAAACATCCTGTGTTTGGGTTGATTTTGAACAAACGATGACATGAGTTTTACCCTCCCAAAAAAAGAGATGCCAAAAATGATGGGAAGTCCCTTTAGCCAAAACCCAACCAGGATGGGAAGTCCTACAATCATGCGCGCCTGAAAATCCTGTTGGATATGTGGATGTACCGTATCCATAAGGTGATTTTTCCGGGTTTAGAGGGGTTGCAACCAAGTTATACCACGGGCCCAATCTTCAACTGAGCCACGAAATACCTTGGGATCCACAGTTTTTTTGTTGAAAATCTTCTCGACAGAACATGGAGATTCGTCGGAATCTTGCGACTCTGTTTGACTTGAGAAATGAAAGGTTTTGTTTTTTTGTTTGTAAAGAGGTTGAACCATGTGCACCCTTAAAGGTTGACGTCTCAGAGATTTTTGTTGGATGAGCGTGTTCCAAATTTCAAAAGGTTTTGCAGGTTGGTCCCCAAAAAAACACATCTTCCTTCGAAATGCGTCAGTCAACGACACAGAAAACATACACCTCCTTCAATCCAATGGAAAATTGGCGCGTTTCTTGGTTGAATTTGATATCCCCAGAACCAAAAAAAACATGTTTTTCCCGTGCAAATGTTGAGAAACAAAATAGAGACCTTGTTTTTACCTAAATACATAATCCCCGGAACATGGGAAGGAAATCCCGCCTCATTTTCAAGCCTCTAAAAAACAAAAGCAACAACGGCAGAGTTAGCGACAGTGCCTCTATCCCCTCGACGTCCCAGGTGCTGAAAGTGCTCAAGCAGCGGGTCGTGTGGCTGCAGAGGCAGCAGCGCGTGCGGCGGCAGGTGGGGGGTTTCCACTCGGGTGAGGTGGCTGCAGATGGGGTCGCTAAGTTTCCGGGGTTTGCAACAGGGTTGATTCGCAATGGATTGCGGTTTTTGGGTCTTTTCCTGTAATAGATCCCAAAAAACATGGCAGCAAGAGTTGGAAGAATGTGAGTTTGCCGTTTAAAAGTGTTGGGACTTGAAATGATTTATAAAGTGTTCGATGTGTTCTCAAAATTCGAAGGTTCATTCTATACATTCAGCTTTTTGAATTTGAATCCTTCAACTTTTTTGTGATCTTTACAGAATGCCTGTTTCCATACCATATATAAAACCGACTTCAGGACATGGTTCGCATTTTTTTTTTCCAACACACACCCTTTTTAAAAAACAAACAACCTTCCGGGAAGACCTCCGTTAGAAGCTTGGGGAAATGGTGATGTTTTTTTGAGGTTTTTTTCAACCGGCAAAACCACCAACCAATCAGCCCTGAGGGGTGCCCAACCAAAATGCCGGAGGTTTTGGTCTTCCAATCCCAGCGCTTCAACAACGACAAGCCTTGGCTGCTGCCAAGGCAGCGGGCGAGGCAGGTGGGTTTTTTCAAGGGTTTTTGGGATCCGAACATTGCCGGGGGGGTAACATGTTTGTGGGTTTTTTTTTGTTGGGGGAAGAGGAATTGAGGTTTTTCTTGTTGGTCTTTGGTTGGATTTTTGGCTGTTTGAGTTTGTTCTGAGGGGGAAGGAAATTGTTCAGCATGTTTTTTGATTTTTGGTTGGAATTCTTGAAAGACTTCTGGTTTGGAATTTTGTTTCAAAAACATTAGAAATGAGTCTCATTCAGCGGGTTTTTTCGAAAGATTGTTGGTTCTTTGGGATCAATAAATAGGTTTCGCGAAGTTTTTCTTGGAAGTGGATGTTTTAAAGCACAATGGTAAGCTTTTGGTGGGTGATTTTTTAGGATTTTTGGGATGGAATTGTTGACCCTTATGATTTGGTGGATTCAAGATGAATGCCGACTCGACAGATTTCATGAAAAATCTTTGGGCTACAGTCCCCAAGAAATGAACCAATATCCCCTGAAAAGGGACGGTTTGATAGGGAAAGGATCTTTTTCTGACCATCATTTTTGAGTGGTTTTGGCTGCTAGTTTTCGTGGGAGTAAATGTTTGGGAGTTTTTGTTCGAATCTTTTGCAGATCGAAGTTGCCCCAACAATGAAACCCAACAGTGAACTGCAGTGAAGGACGATCAAAATTCATGTCGTGTTCTTGTGCAGGAAAAAATTGTTTTACTTTCAGCCTTGGGTTTTGCCAAAAAACAACTACTTGGGGAATAGGGTTGGAAATTTTTGAAGCATCTGAAGTAAATCTATTTCAAACTGGGTAGGGTGTCATTTCTATGTACCCTTCACCATGGTACCTCACAAGTGATGGGTGGAAGATGTGGCCAACGGCTTCCTTTTAAGGCCTGTTGAGGGTCTTTTGCATGTTTTCAGGTGTTTTGGTCTTTCATGTCTTGGGTGTAGTGTAGTTATTTGGAAATCCCACCACAATGACTCATAAAACCAAGGGTACCCTCCATATTCATGTACCAAATATGTAAATATTTTTTTTGTATGTATGTATGTGTGCATGTATCAACAAATGTAGAGGTCATAAAAAGCAATATGGGGGAATAAATGTGGACCCAGCATTTCAAAGCTCTGAAGTAGTAATCTCACTTTGATTTTGTGGTTACAATGGATCGTCCGTTTTGTTATATCAAATAGTGAGCGACAGAGTTTCTCCATCAACGCCAAATCGGCAGTGGGACATGGACACAGCCAACCCTTCCTGCCAAGAAACACGAACTGATCGAACTGTGAATCTACAGCTTTGAGTTCATAGCCGCTGTTTCCCATTAAGAACCCATTTTTTGGGGTTCCCAAATTTCTTGATGCTGTTCCAATTGGAAACCCTGGTGATTTTTGGATTTGAGCCAGCTCACCAAAGGTGCAAAACATCCAATCCCATTGCCCTTCCATGACTTGGATTTGTATCCATGGTTGTTTCGATTGTTCCCATTAAAGGTGGTAGGTCGTAGGTGATATATAAATCACCCAATTGGCAAGGACTATAAGTGGTATATAAGTGGTATATAAGTGGTATATAAGTGGTATAAAATTCCCAATTGGGTGATTGTATATCACCGATCCCACCTATTTAGGGGAACCAGAAAGAACTATTGATTGTACCATGGTAAATTGCCATGTCTTTTCCACCATTTGGGAGAATATGTTTTACTTGTTTTGGAGGAGTCACCCCTTTCTTACCAGCAAAACGAATTCATTTTCTGCTTGCCATGATGAGACCTATGGTTGTTTTTTTTTAGAGTCCCTGCCAGGCCCAAAGCAAGAACCTGTTGGGTGAGGAGATCTTATCTGTGTTTTTTTTTACCTTTTACCCACCACCTTGTTGGAAGTAAAAAAACGAATATCATAAAAGTACCTACCAAATTTTCACTGGGTGGGGGGTTTTGTCAAATTTTCACTGCAACAACTGCCAGTAACCATGCAGGTCGCAGTACAAGAAGCCTTGAAGAAGTCTCTGCCAGCAGCAGAGGCGACCGGTTTTTTTGTGAGGCGAAACAGGTGCAAATGTCATGGGGGCGAGTTGATGGGTTGAAGTATGACGAATTTTATGACGTTTAGACGCGTATTTCTGATGCTATACGCAAAAGAATAATAACGACATCTTCCCATCACTGGACAAATACAAGTCTGATTTCGGATCCTTCATTTTTTGAATGTCCCAAGTAAGCCCCAAAAAAAGAGATCTGTACCCAAAGACGACCTTTTCCCCAGGTGGCTGATGAAGCAGCCAAAGCTGCCAAGGAAATGGCCATGAAGCACAACTTGAGTCAGGCTTCGGTAAATTTTTTGGGGCCCGAAAAGAACTTAGCTGCACATGTCGGCAGGGTTATAGGGTGAACCAACCTTTCATGTCGGAAATGGTTGGTTGGGCCCCATGTGACCCTGTCGACATGTGCAGTTGAGAAGAAAGATGGCTTGGAATGGAAAAGCTGCTGCGAAAACAACAAATCTGAGATTCTCATTTGGGCTGTAAGTTTATTTGAGGATGGGGGGGGGAACAATGAAACGCCCCATCTTTGGCACCAATATAAAGATCTATTTTCTTTTTTGCACTCAAGATTTGGAGGTATACAGATTTTACCCAGGTTCAGGTTGTGGTTGTTGTTGTTGTTGTTGTTGTTGTTGTTGTTGTTGCTGTTGCTGTTGCTGTTGCTGTTGCTGTTGTTGAAAAGCAGTGCTAAAAAATGAAGCCCTCAATGAGATGATTGCGTTTCTTGATGATGGGAAGGTACCCATCAAAAACCTGCCGTCCCTTCCGCCGCCTCAGACCAAAGCTTTGGCCGCCGCCGCCGCTGCCGCCGGCGCCGCTGCGGCCAGTGCCGCGCACCACAGCGGGCCGCAGCGGCCGTCGCCGGAGAAAGCCGCCGAGGAAGCTGGCAAGGCGGTTTGGGGGGATGGCAATGGAGCTGGAAGGTGGTGAAAAATGAGAGGCTAAGTGGCTTGAAAGATAGGAGACCAGGCACTCAATGTGATGAATTTTGATGGAAAGACATCTATATTGGGTTGAAGTAGAAGACGAAACTGGCACAGCTTTTTGGGATATAAAAGCGATGGAGCTCATTTGTTTTTAACATGTCCAATTTTTTAGGTGCAATTGCGTTAGTATTTGGCCATGTCTACCTGGAAGAAGTTTCTTTTGGGATTGGCACATGTAAAAAGAAATCATTCCCCCCCCTTCTGGATGGAAAGATCACCCCTAAATCTTAAAGATTTTGCCCTTGCCTATGAAACAATTTCCCCCTTTTGGGCCAAGATCGGAATTCAATGAATGAATCTGTGCTGTTTGAATACTCCCTCTTCGTGAAAACACCCAAGAGCTTATATCTCCCAAAGAAGTACGATCTTCATGTTCATAAGCGCCTATATCTTCCCAAGATGTGTAAGAAGTATGTTCCTGATATCTTTCTGGAGGACCAAAATGTTAGGAAACCACTGTAGTGATCTATGAGACCAATGTTTTCCTACCAAGCCCACATGGTGTGCTTACCACTTCAAGATGGATATGATTCCCACTTACGGACTACAACTTACCGTTGGTTTGTAGATTGCTAATTCGTTGATAGTTTGTGAAAAAAGAGTGTGCTTTGTGACCACCACCACGCTTGTGGATTTCATTTTTCCACGCCAACTGACCATCCAGGAGTAAGTCGATGTAGGTCTTCACAGATCACGACAAGGGATTTGTACTCCAAAAGTCTTGTCTTAGAATGAGACTTAAAATCATTTGGATCTTGAAGTTGCGATGCAGATAGACTCAAAAAACCAGGACCTCCCAAACTTATATAACAATTTTCCCAAGAGAAAAACATGTCATGGGAAATGTTTTTTCCCAACAAACTCCCCTTGGTTTCGAGCAAAACCTCCCCCAAAACCCCAACCAAAGTTCCACGGCAGGCTGCGGCCAAAGCATCGGAAGGATTGAGCACCTTCGGCACGAAAGACATTTCAGGTCACACAAGATGGGACCGTAAGAAGTAGGGCTTATAACCTCACTTGTAGGTTCGTATAACTCCACTTACTTGGGGTAAGAACCCCACCTACTGTTTTATAAGGCCATTTATAGGGGTTATAACTCCACTTACCAAGGTGATTGTTTACTTTGTACCATGGTAAATCACCATCTGGTGGGAGATTTTTTTCCAGGCATCAAACAAGCAAATCCAAGCTTATAGGGGTTAGAACTCCAGTTGCCGTTTTAATAAGCCCATCTATAGGAATTGTGGAGTGAGGAAGATGAGCAGATGGGAGTTTTTTCTGATACTGAGTCGATTTAGTGGTGGTCCATGGTCAAAATACAAATATTGCAATGTATTTCTATCGAACGTCGCCATTGCTACCGTTGATGGGCTCAGAAAAAGACCTTGGTCGCTTTGAAACAAATCCTGCAAAAGGAGGGTTATAAAGTCATGATACTGTTGCTGTTGCAGAAATTCGGCTTACCAGTTGAGTTGAGATAAACAACAAGTGCAATCATCGGATATCTAAACCATAAACGGTGAAATGGTCATCTTAGTGGACAATAGTCCGGTGGTTTGTACCAGTTGATACAGTCGCTATCCCACTAACAACAGCAGGTTCCTTCTCGTGTATCGCTGGGTTTTCTCCATCAACAGTCCAATCAGTCAGAACTTTGCCACGTTGAAAGACCCAGAGTCCACCATAGACTTTTTGTGATCACCATTCGGAGGCGGTAGGTCACCAAAGTGTTTTGCATATTCTGCCCCCCATTCCCAGTGACTGCAAGGGGAAGCATTTTTTATGTAGCCGGTGATCATGTAGTTTCCTGAGTTCTAAATATTAGAAGCTCCAACAAAAAATGTCTGCAAAAGTCATTAGTTGTTGTCATGTACTGGAAGCAAATTAAGGTTCGAAACTGGTATTTTCGTCCCCTGAAAAAGTCATGATCTTATGATTGAATAGTCAAATCATTGTGCAGCCTTAACAAACATATCCCACCTTTGGAAAATGAAAATCATCGACTGAACATTGTTTTTTTTCAGATGAATATGTTTCGTTTTTAGAAGAGTGTTAAGTTTCATTCCGCTCCCTATGCCTAACCAGCCTACCCTCCCTGAAACTAACGAATCCCCTCCAAAAAAATAGGCCGAGTCCCCCAAAAAGGAGATTTCATCTCCCCTTTGCCATGTTTTCAGAGGCTTTGACTGTGAGTTTCAGGAAGTCTTAGGTTTCATTGCCAGCTCCCTAATGGCCTTGTCCCGGCCCACGTTTAAGGCGTTGCCGAGAATGCGGCTTTGGCTGCCGGTGAGGCGGCGGCCGAAGCCACCGAAGCGGCAGGCCCGGGGGGTTGCCCAGATATCTTAAGAGAAACCAAAGGTTTTTCACATTCAAGCATACCTTTGCGGGTGAAACTCCCCGAATTCAAACCCTAAGGAACTTTTTGGTAAAAAATGGAATCTGAGTGACTCTCTTGACCTTCACCGACTTGGTGAATTTTCTGTGTTTAGGTAGGGCTCAATTGATACACAAAAAATAGACAGCATTTGGGAGGATCTACCACTATGTGCTGGAAAGTCCTCGAAAAACAAGTGAGCAACTTGAAATTTTGTTGGTTTTGGCGAGATGATGTAACAAAATTTGGATGATCCATTTGTGGGTTGACAAGTTTTGGTTGGGGCAAGATACTTCGAAGACTCACAATGTGATCCCGAAATGGTGCCCAGCTATTAGTAAGGGTACTTCATCAAAATCAAAGGATCATAGAAATCCGGTTTTGTTGTGGATCAACCGTTTTCACTTCAATGAATGCAATCAAATTCTCTTCAGCTACTATTTCAAATTATTTCGGTTTACCAGTCATCGATGACATTTACTTCAACATGTTTTTTTCATATCCATTTTTTCACCATGATTTCCCAATCATCACCGGATGGCTTTTTTCGAGGCTTGACACCCTGGGGCGTGGCTGCGGCAGCAGGCAAGGCCGCCGCCAAGGCTGCAGAAGTGGAAGGTGCGCCATGGAGTTCTTAGGGAGCAGTTACCAGTTGGGCCCCTGGTTATTTTCTAGGTGAAGCACCATGATGGTGAAATAGTAGTGTTCCCTTAGGTCTAGGTGAAATATTCCAAGATATTCCAAGTACCTAATAATTAGGTGAAGCCAGGTGGTGGTTTCAAATATTTTTCATTTTCACCCCTATTTGGGGAAGGTTTTCCAATTTGACGAGCATATTTTTCAAATGGGTTGAAACCACCAACTAGTTTTCCTTGTTTTAGGGGATGGTAAACTACCCAGTTTTATAAGGGATTGAAAATTATTCAATTATATATAAGGATCCCGTCATGAACCAATGAGTTTGTCTTGGATGTGTTTTTGTTAGGAGTCCATCCCAATAGTAAATCATCAACATGAAAGAAATACCATGTAAGGGAGACTATGTTTGGAACTTTTTCCAAGCATCCAACGAGCAGATCTAAAGTGGGCCAAGCAACTTAAGTGGATGAACCCCTGGTTACAGCCGCGTGTCCAACTGGGGTGATGAGCCCTGGGGTACAGAAGAAAAACCTTGTGATCTAAAAAAAGGGGGAAACACCTCTTCCAAAACAACGACAATTATTTTTGACTTGGATTGTTTTTTTTCAAAAGGCAAAACAAAAAAACATATCCCTTCAAGATTGTTGACATCATCCAAACATTCTCATCCATGGGGGACAAACCTCCTCTCACCCGGTTGAAATCAGGCCTCATGGGTCGTGATGCTGCTCCCTTGGCCGCCCATTCGGCTGCTTCTGCCTTGTGTCGGCGTTTGGCGGCCGCAGGTGTGGTGAAACTCTGGTAGGTGAAGACAACCTGACTTTTTGGTTGAGATAGGAAACTGGCGTGTCAATAGGGGGAAAAGGAAGCAAACAACAAATACGTTCTTTTGGATATTGAACACCTTAAGGTTAAGGATTTTTGGAGCAATTGGATCAAGTAAGGGAATAAAACAAATACGAGCTGTAACGAAAGGAATGTTGACAGCCGTATTACAATCTGAACTAGCTGCAACAAAAGTATTGAATGAGGGAATGATTTGTAAATGCACCCATATCAAGGTTCTTTTCTTCATTCCCTTCGTCCTACGAGTTAACTGTGTCTCTTTTTTCTGCCTGGAAGTGTCTTTTTGGGGAGAAGTTGGGTGTGGCAGGGGCTTTTTGTGGAACAACTTGATTTCACTAAGATTTTTTCAACTTGTTTGGCGATCAGATCTCTCTCATTGAATCCCCATCGATTGCAAATTCCCAAACACTTGATGTAAAGGATGAAAGAATATTTGGAAGATCTGAATCTCCTGTGTTTTCTTGTACTCGTAGGTTTTTTGTGCTGAGCTTTCCTTAGAAGGGAAAAAAATGCCAGGTGTACCCACCCAACGTGTGGCCGAAGAAGCAGCCAAAGTTGCTGCACAGGCAACATCGACAAAAACCAGGGGAAAATCTCTTACACGCCGGAAAACTAACATGGAACCTGAAAATGAACCCCTGGAAGAGGAGATTCCTACTAGAAACCATCATTTTCAGGTTCCATGTTAGTTTTCGGGGGGGTAGATGTGTTCCCATTCTGCAGATTTTTCTCCCATTTCTGGGATGATTTTTGTTGGGTCATTTTGTTGGGGGGGAAAACTGTTTTGATATCGAACCATTTGGCTGAAATGATGGTGTGTAGAATCATGGAATCCTCTCCTCAATGATCTTCATCGAGGGTTGTTGTTTTTGGGATGAATGAGATGACTCGTAATTATCAGGAAATCCCAGGGAGAAGTTCTTGCTAAAAGATGATCAAATTCATTCAACTTTAAAAGGGAAACTAAAAGTGAGTTATAAAAGGTAGTGTAAGGGGTAAAGACACCCAGGAATTGGGCGTTGCCCAACAATGCAGCCTATCTTTAAGGTACTGGTGCTCTCAGGAGTCCAGGGACAACAACAACAACAACAACAACAACAACAACAACAACAACAACCTTATTAGTTTTTTTCAAGAAGATGGTTGGTTGAAAAGACGGAAAACTTTTCAAAATAGCCTCACAAGGTCTGCAGTTTTCTGTGAATTTGTTGGCGATGGGGTATGGGATTTCCAAATCCAATAAGATGAAGGTTGGTTGCGAAATCATGATTCCATGTTGTTTTGTGATGAAGTTTCTTGGGTTTAGATACATATTTTTCCAAATCATCCAACCCAGTAGAAATTGGGGGAAGTTTTCTGATAGATACCTTAAAAACCTTCACCAATCTGAAAAATTTCAGATGATATGCACAGAACTTCACAGGACATGATTTGCACGAGCCTCACATCTGGGAGTGAATCATTTGGAGACAAAATCTGTTGGTACAACTTTCAATCCAAAGATGCCAAACAGGTTCACAAAAAAGTTTTCGACTCTGCAAGCCCATCTTCTTTTTTGGCAAAAATTGTCTACACAAATGGGGTTTGTAGGTCCTCATGCATTAAATTAACTACAGTCACGTTATTTTAGTGTCTCACCCTTGCATTCACTTTTATGACATGAACCCCTGGAAATCAAACATTAGTCCCCCCCCAGCTATTTCCCAACTGCAAAATGCCTTTTAAAGGCCGCGGAGCACTGTGGCGTTTCGGCACGGCGCTGTGCCGAGCTGGCCTCCGTGGAGGTGGGGGCAAAGTGGGTCTCCCCCGGTCATTCAGCAGTTAGGGGCCCATAACTCCATTCCAAAAAAAGGGGTGAAAAAAGAACAGTTGCCAATTCATAAACCCATTTATAGGGGTGGGCCCCATTTCACTCCATTAATTTAACGATCAGTCCGGGGTCCAAAAAAAATTGGATCATAAGTTTGGGTGTTTATTAAGTATTGAAATCAGCATGATGCTCCGTGAGAGAAAAATAAATTGACCCACAACGGTATGGATAAACCCCTCCCCTCAGAGCGAAGAATTAGGGTTACAATTCACTTAACTAATTTCGGGATCACCTCGAAAAAGTTCATTCGAGGTGATGTGTCTCAAAATTAGAGGCAGCCTCAAAATCCGAAAATGGCCAAATCACAAAAGGAAAGGTTTCCATCTCCCCTTTGCCACCATTTGTTTAAGGGGCTAACTGTTAAACTGCGGAGGTGAGATACACCCAGAGAGGTGAGGATAGTTCTCGTACGAGTTTTACTACGGTATACATATTCCGCTGGGTGGTGGCAACTCAAATATTTTTTTCATGTTCACCTATATACTTGGGGAAATGATCCAATTTGACAAGCATATGTTTCAAAGGGGTTGAAACCACCAACTAGTCCATATTCCGCAAGAAGTAGGAATTTACGAATCCCCATGTATGCATTGCCTCCTTGGATCATCATACTCTTCCTTGGTTCGTTTGTTCCACCACCCTCAACTTGGTATCATAGTCCTCTTCTGACCTTAACCCAATGAAATTCCTGGAAAAGTCATTATACATCCTTGGAAAATGTTGAGATTTTGGAACCCCAAAAAAGCCATAGAGAGGTTTGGTTGAAACATCATTTTCCTTTTAAAAAAACGGGGTGACTTGTTAGGTTCCTCCGCCATTGATTTTCAACTTCCTTCGCCTCCTTCAGGCTGGCAAAGCAGCTGCAGAGGCCATCAACTAACAGAGAATTGTTTCCCGTGAAAAAATTAGGGCAACTTCCCAAAACGAAAGGAATCTTCCAACCCATCCATGTTTGAGGGGTAAACTCCGTTGTTAGTGTCATGGAGGCGATTGTTAGGTTGAAAAAAATGGATTTCCAAGGTTACTTTTTGGTGATCAACTAGGGCTGCTAGAGTTCAACTTATATGTTTTTTTTGGCCAAACAAAAATGCCTATCTTAATCAAGGGGGTTGGGTTCAGTTGTGAAATCTTTGGATCCTTAACCAGGATGACTCATGGTTCATGGAGTGATTCTTGTTTCAAAAGCTCAAATCTATGGTTGATGTGATCAAATCTCTGAAACCAAGATTTTGGAGCCCCCTAAAAATAAGCCACCTTCCCAAGAGGAAAGGCGAAAGTCTCCCTTTGCCACCATTTCTTGAAAGGGCGAGCTGTTAGTTTTAGGAGAGGGTGTTTTTGGGGTCCCTTATCTCCACTTACCTCTGGCAACACCTGAATGATCCAACCTGTAAATAGATCTCACCCCTCCAGGGTACACTTCCAATTTTAGGATATGGTTTCTTTTCAAACAAAATGAAGGTGAGAATGCTGGCAATCCGATCTCAGAGGGAAAAGTGCCACACTTCTCACTGCAAATTCATCACAAAAGTGTGTTTAACAAAAAGATTTTTCCCCAGAAAACTGACATGGAATCTGAGAAAATCACCCCTTGGAAAAGGAGAAGAAAATAAAACATCTTCCAAACCTTCATTGTTTGGGGAGTTTTATCTTAATTTTCCCGATGGTAAGTTCAAAGTCGATGTGAAAGGTCTACTCACCCAACCCAACCGAAACACCGAAACCTCCGCAGCGAAAAGGCAGTGGCATGTGCACCAGAGACGCCAAGTACAGAACCAGAGGAGCCGAAGGAAACGGATGCCAACAAGGTCGATCGAATGCAGTCAAAAGATGTGAAGATGTGTTGGGGTAGCTATGCATTTTGATGATTTTGTTTCAGAAATTAGGCTGCTGATTTTTTTGGGGGGAAGGAAGCACCAAATTATTGGCTCTATATATTTTGATATTCCAACTGTCAATCTTGAAGGTAAATCATTTTGACCAAATGGCCATTTTTTACCTACCCGGTAGGTTCATGTGGCTTTTTTTTCTTGCAAATGTCAGGATATGGTCTCTACTTACCATCCCTATACCAGATACCTTCATCTCTTAGATGGGGTGATTTGTTTGCTTCGAACCTCCCGGATTTTATGGATCCGACAACCAGGATGGTGTCACAAAACGATGGTCAGTTTTCAATGAGGATTCTGTATTACCTACACCCTGGAAGATTAACATGGAACCTACAAATCACCCATTTAGAAAGGAAAATGATCTTCCAAACCTCCATGATTATGTTCCATGTTAATCTTCCAGGGTGTATCTCAACTACTTAAACTGATTTTCTGCAAGAGCTAGATGCTTCAAGGCTCTTGTTCAACGTGTATCCTCCCAAAGTTTAAGATACAACCTGAAAATGATGGTTTCCAAAAGGAATCTCCTTTTCCAGGGGCTGATTTTCAGGTTCCATGTTAAACTTGAAGGGGTCTAACGCGTTGCGAATGGTAGGCTTCAACAATTGGTTCTACCTGTTGATTTCTCAATTCCTGGAGATTACCAATGATGCCTCCCTTGTAAGAAGCAATGAGTTGTTATACTAATTGATCGGATAAACAAAAATTTAGATACTCTAAAAGAATTTACGATAGATACTTAGATACTCCAAAGTTCATTAAGATTACCTGTTCCAAATCATGTTTGTTAGCATATCCATCAATTTCCTATCTGCAAAAGAGGGTAGCCACACAGGGATCATGGCAAAGCAGCTTTCCTCTTCGTCATTTTTCGTGAGGCGAAATCATCACAAGAGAAGATACTTGGATGCAACAAAGCTTCAGTCATTCCCCAGGGCTTTGTGAAAAAAAAGTCCCTCAAGGAAAATACCCTCCAGGCAATGAATCCATATTCCCACCGAAAGGGAAGTTTGGAAAATCATCAACTCAAAAATGCTGGCTGGGAGGGGATATGTTAGCTACCCAAGCGGGTAATTCTCATCTGATTTGTGTTTCGATCCTTTTCTATGGTAAATTCATAGATATTTGAGTAAGATGATGAGGTACTGTTTCATTTAGCTTCAGGTTGGTTTCTACAGGGTTTAGGATGAATGTCCCTGTCACAGTGTGGGCTGTACATTCAACGACCCTAGCTTCAAGTGATGTTTTGTTCACCCTTTTTTGTGAGTGATGTCTGCCCAATCTTACCAAAACCACGGGATTTCCCCTGATTCGGTCGTCAGTTGCATTGGGATTCCCAACGTTATGTCAAAAAAGCCGTGTTTGTTTTGTGAAAATATATCTGTTTCAAGATCATGGTTTCAGCAAGTCAGACTCAAGTGAGCCGTGAGCATCAAAACCCTGGTTGGTTGGGTTCTATAGGAAATTAGATTACCCAACTAAATAATACTAAATATGGATATATGGATGGAGAATTATAACTTATCCCGTCATTAACCAACCAGTTTTTGATGGTTCATGTCACTGGTGGTTTTTTGTTGACAGAACCCAGGTGCCAAGGTCAACCCTCTCCGCGCTAAGGCTTGGATATTTGTTGAAGCGTTTGAAAGGTGAGGCCGATGAAGAACGTCAACAGGCGATGCACGGGAGCATCGCTCCAGGGAAAAGCCATGTATACGGAAGGGGTTTAGAGAAGGTTGAGTGGTCATGTGTTGATTTTTTTAAAAATGATTCATGCTTGAAGGTATTTGAAGCTTTCTAATACAGGTCGGGGATCAAAATATGAATTGCAAGGAGAAACTGTGAAAAGTCTTCATGGGTATTGTTTTCACAGCCGTGAAACTTGGCAAAGTTCTCGTGCAACTGATTCCACTGAAGTTGTTGCGACAGATAGTCCTCTCCATGTTTTTGAACCCCGGCATCATACATCCATATTTTCAAAAGAAAAATGCTCCTCAAAAATGATAGCTTTGCCATTTCAGGATATCAATGTTGCAGGTTTTCAATCAATTGTCAACCACTTCAGTCATGTGATGTTTGGAAAAGCCCCATTCCTTCCAAGTGGCCTGAAAATCAAAATGTGCCTCCATTTCACTCCACAGGAATTAGAGCTCGCAGAAGTGTTGAAAGCCAAGGTGCTTGTTTTTTTTTTTCGATGGAAAAATTGGAATCACTCGAGTTGGAAGCAAGATGTTGTGAGTCAAGCCTTGTGGCAAGCAACCTGAATGTTGCTGGCATGTGATGTTACATACTACCATTTGGACATATGTTTAGTATGTTGTGTCTATCAACTTGATTTATTGATGTGTTTATTTATGCACGTGTTTAGATAGTTTGTTAGCAAGGAAGTTTGTTAGTTTTTTAATTCTCTGCATGCATTTATATATATTGTTTTGTATTCTTACATCTTGTTACATACATACCACTCTTACCAGACCCCCCTCCACCTCCAGCTCCTCAGCTTCTGGAATGCCAGGAGCGGGCGGAAACTCTTCTGAAAGCAATGAAGGTGGAAAAAGGTTTATTGGAGGTGCCTCGGTGACAGCGTTTTTGTTGGAACGTTGTTCTTTTTTGGGAAGTTGGAAGTTGGGACATTGAATGAAGCAGAAAATGGAAATTTCTTTGTCCTTTGATGAGATTCTGAGTGTTATATACATAGATGTATATATAGATACATTGGATGGTGACGGTATAATCCCTCATGATGCCAGGCAAAGAATACTTCGTGCATTTTTCATATGAAGATCCATGATGAATTTTCACTAGACAATTTCTGCATATTGGGAGGAGGGATTTGCTGAGGATTCACAACTAGAGGGGTTGCATTTCTCAACAGTGCAGCACGCTATAGGAGAATTTGTGATGCTGACCTTCCCAGCGCGAACCATGCACAGCACAGGAGCAGTTAAGCACGGCACAGACTCAAGCTCGAATCGCCAAAGAGGAGCGGCCTCCAGGGGGAATGGCAGGCAACGAATCGCAGTCTCCTTAACTCCTTTGATCATGGGAGAATCTTTGGCCCAAAAAGGCAAAAAATACAACTGGGATTGGATATTGTTTAACAAGAATGCCTCATGCCTCAAAAAACAAAAGGAATGTGAGAGAAGCCTCCAAAAGTTAGGGTTTCGCTTCCCGCGCTTTCCGGTTTTTGGGGCTTCACAGAAAGGTGAAGAATCAGTAGGTTGTTCTTGGGGGGGAAATGGAAGAAAGATCTCGTGTTCGGTTATTGTCACCATCACTTTTAACATCACCTTGCTCTCATCCACAAAGAAAACATTGGCTAATCTCATGATACTGCTGATGGACAAAATCCTGCACCACCAAAGACGATGATTATCCCATTATTTATAAGGTTTTAATCATCCCAGGTGGTGCAGGATTTCCATCAACAGTATGACTAGTTTTCACCCATGTGTTGGGGCTGTTTTACAAATTCCAACTTTGGAAACTCCAATTTTTTTTCTGAAATCACTTCACTTCTCAGCAGCTGATCGATAAGCAAACTCTCCTATAGCAAGAATTAAAAGGATGTATGAAGTTACATTCTAAACGGATCATGTCATTGCCTAACGACAAAAGTATTCTCAATTCAAATCCTTAGAGAGAATAGGCAAATATGGATATTATGACAAGATTTTCTTTAATAGAAATTGCCTATTGAAACATCTACTATTATGATGTTCTTCCTTAGAAAATGGTATTACTGTAGTTGTTCTTGGGAAGGATGTTCTTCCTGAATAAAATTACCATTTGCAAGCCTCCCTGCGAAGAGTTTTTTTTGATTCGGTGTTACAAAGTTGTGAAGTTTCAGGTACAGTACCATGCCTCTACTCATATTGAGAGCTGAAACCATATATGAAAACCAGTAACTGATATGTTTCAGATATGGTACGCGTACATACTGTATATGAATGATTTTTTGTTTATTCCGATTTATTCCAGTGAAATTCGTTCAAATATTGTATAGCTATTGGCTGAATGGAAATCCCGTGACTTGCGAAAAGGAAGCCATTCAAGCACAAGAGCGAGCCGTTGAAGCGTACTTCAGCTCAGATGGGGAGGTCAAATGGTCATATAAAAATCCAGGCCATTGCTTGATTTAGTCCCTTCCAAAAATCAGAGTTTTTTGCACCAAGAAATGAATATGTTGTGAAAAAATGTAAAGAAAAACGAGTCTTAAAGAGCGCCATGTTCTTTTTTCATTCTCATGAATCTTAGGGAAAAAGAATAGGAGTTCAAGTTTCTCATGAAATTTTCAGTATTCTATCTACTTCAGGATTATTATGATTACAAAGCCCAACCCATCCTTGGAATAATCCCATTGATTCGGTGGTGTTTTCACCTCGAATCGCAAAGTTTCGAGGAACTCGACCCTCGGATTGGGTTGTGTTGGATCAACCGTGGCTGCCAAGGACGGCCAAAGCTCAAAAGGCAGAAGCTGACATGTAACGTGGCAGCAAATATGTGAGGTGACGAACCCGGTATGGTGGTTGGTTCAAGATTTCCAAAGATCAAGAACATCAAGAACATCACGGTTCAGAAAACAAAAAAAAACTGGAAAATGAAGCTTTTAAAGATGTACGTCCTATGGAAGATATCATGAATTGTCCGCTTGGTATGGTTAGTTTACCAGTGGTTACGATTCATGGCTGAGATTCATCGAGTTTGCAAGTTGACAAAATAACCCAACTGAAGCTTTGTTTGCCGTGGCCGAGGCAAGCCATCAAAACTAAAGCTGAAGAAGAGGTGAAAAATGCCAAGATTCTTGGACGAGAGCTGTATGAAAAAACACGTTTTTTTCGCATGGCTAAACGGATTGATTGCTTCAGTTTGGATGGGAGGAAAGTCCACCAAATAAAAACCAACCCCACTGGGTGGTGGGAACTCAAATATTTTTTATTTTCATCCCGAAAATTGGGGAAGATTCCCATTTTGACGAGCATATTTTTCAAATGGGTTGGTTCAACCACCAACTAGCCCATTTTTTCTTAACGAAAGTTCCCCTCCAAACCTCTGCCACTCCGAAGGACGGAACTTTCGAAGGTGCCGTCCGTTTTCGGGGGAAGGGATGGGAATTCTGGGAAGCTTCCAACGGACATGGTTGGAAGTTTGGGGGTGGTCATCTCACCTTTTAACAGGAAATCTTGACAATGGCTATAAACCCCTACTATTAGGTTGATGGAAGATTGGGTATTTGTCAGGGATCCAGGATACAAGGCGAACAAAAGCCGCTGCTTTGTTAGGGGTTTTTTGTTCGGCTTCAGGGGGGTTGCGATTTGCTAACCTTCACATGCCAAGTGGTACATCTAAATTGTATTTCTAGCAATTGCATGCAATTGGATGTTGGAAGAGAAAAATTCCTAGTCATGCAAAAAATTGTCATGGTGGATGCGGTGCTTTTCTTCCACCATTGAAAGCCATTGCTCCCGATTTTTTCGAGATGCATTTTGCAGCATTGGTAAAAGAAATGGCTACCCTTCCATTTACACTCCGTATCATGTGACTTTTCAACATTGAACGTCTCCAAGAGGTTTTGAGCAAAAATTCGTGTTTTGAAAGAATTATTGATTCGACTTCTTTGTTTTTTTTTTCAGTTGAAACTTTCCATCCGTACTGAAAAAAGAAACAAACCTAACGAATGTGACCTGGAAAGGGATTATTTTAAAAGTACTCAAAAAGTACAGGTTTGTTTCCAACCATCATCCAGAATAAGTTTCCTTGCGCCAGGCTCAACAAGAGCAAAAAGCTGCCACTGATGCTGCAAAGACTGGGCGGGGGGAGTGGGCAAAACTCTTCAAAGAGAGACCTTGGACACAAAATAGCATCTGGATGATTCAGAAGACACAAATATGCAGAACAAGTATGACTTCTAAGATTTGCGTTTCACTGAAAGGTTTGAGATGATGAATTGAACCAACCTGGCTGGCTGGATTTTACAAGAAACCAACAGACTTAGTTTGTTTTCAACAGACCTTCCACCTTTAGACCCACCTGTTGAGTCTTCTGATGTCAAAACTTGCAGCAATTGTGGAGATACAAAGTGGAAAATGAAAAATTAACATATCTTCAACGCATAGAGGTATGAGGTATGAAGGATCCTCAAACTGCGAAAACAGAAAACTTTCGCTTGACTTGACTTCATTGGCTTAACCATGTCTTGGCAGGAAAGCAGAAGATGGCAAAAGCAAGGCAGAAAAGACAGTCCAAGAACTGAAAGAAAAGATGCAGTTTCTTGCCCAGCAGATTTTTCCGGTTTCACTGTTGATATAATAAATCCACGTGGATACCAGTTTGGGATGGTCAATTTTTGTGGTTAAAACTCATAAAAGTCGTTTTGTTACCATCCCGGTTGGAAGATTTGGTGAATCAACTTGGAGAGGTTTGAGGTTTTTTGTTGGGATTGAAATGATGTCATTTCTCATCTTTTTTGATGAGCAAGAATCTGCTAGGAGTGGTTTTTCTTTCTGTTTGTCTTATTTTTTGTTAGCCCATCATTTCGAAGTAAGTCCCAATTTTTGTTGATGTTCTCAGTGGTTATTGCCATCCCACGTCATATGAATCTAGCATCATTGGACCAAAAGCCATGCATTTCTTTTAGGCTAAAGGAGTTGGCTGGCGGCTTTCCATGTAGGTCAGTTGATCTCCGAAACAGGGGTTTATTGTTAGGGGGGGTTGGTTGACTGGCCATTATGTATATACAGTGTGTTACTATATATACACATGTTTTAAGAGGGAGATAATAGTCCCCAAGCAACCAAATCACTATCAAGAAATAGTCATATCAGAACTAGTGAAGATGACTTTTACCCCGGGATTTCGGTTTCAACAATGGCCAGAAGCGACAATTCGACTTTTAATGGTCAGCTTGACTTAAAGGGTGTATACTTGGTGGTGGCTTTCAATTGGTTTATTCATGTTCAACCACCTACCTCAGGGTGATGATCCAATTTGATCATATGTTTGTTCAAGGTTTGAAACCAACCCACCAACCATTTCGGGGTAAGAAGATTCGGCCCAATCGACTGAGGGCAGAGAAGAATGCCACCACTGAAAGCATTCAGAAGAAATTGGATGAAGCACTTGCAGCAAAGGCTCCCACGCTCGGGTTTGCGCAGATGGTACTGGTGATCACCGTTGAGAGATAGGTTGCTTCTTTGGGATCTAATAAAAAGATGTTGCCCCACAGTCGGCCGTCTCATTGCAGTTTGCTTTACAAGAGAAATACTATAGAAGCATGTTGAATCAGGCACCTGGCATCATCAGCTTCAGAATGTTCAGTAGAATTTCACTTCACTATGTACTAGGTCCAAGTATGCCAACTTTTTTTTGCATCCCAACTACTCAGTTAAATTTGATCATTTCAAAAAAACAACGAGAAAGGTGTGCTCCCTACAGATTCATTTCTTTCCAGTCTTTCCCGGGTTTTTCAATAGAGGCCTCTGCTGAAAAGGCCTTGACTGCCACTTGGGCAAACAACGTTTTGGAACTCCGCTGGGATGTGTAGGAACGAAGGACTCAAGGATACTGTATCTATGGATATCTCAAATCCATACCACAAATTTTGGGGCCAGGTTTTACGATGGAGATTTTCCTTCACCCGCAAGTTTTTGCACCAAGAAATTCTCTTGGGTTCGGACTTATTTTTTCGAGCTCCCAGTTGATCTTTGTGATGTTTTAACCTCGATCCATAGTTGGATAGCGGATAGTTGGATAGCGGATAGTTGGAAGCACCAAGTTTCATGCGATCCGCCAAATCTATGGATGTACCTGACTGTGTCAGTGACAAACAGTTCCGAAACGAAAAAACAGAGGACGTCATGACTATCGATATGTTTGGTGAAAAATGATGTTGATCTTCGGAAAAAAGATCTGAAATTTCTCTCTTCAGAGGTGTTTTGAAGCTTTCGTAAAATTGTGTCGATTTGTCCACCCTTTGATTTTCAGTTCGTGAGCTCGATCTTTTGAGGACCTGAAGACTTCTCAAGGAGCTGAACAGAAGAAGGCTGGTTCCCGCATCGGATTTGAGTCATCAATGTGTCTCATGTTGGTAGCCTTGCAATCATCTCCTAACATTCTCCTAACAAAGTTTCAACATGGCATTGGGAAGGGTCCAATGATGAAACACGGCCATATGGTCTCACTGCTTGTTGAGTCTCTGATGTTTCTCCCTTTTTGTTTGGAAAGAGACGTCTTTATCCAACAGTCCGATCATCAGGCACTGCTAGAAGCAGAAGAAAAGAACAAATCGTTGCGACAAGCCGAGGCCATCTCAGTGATTCATCCAAAAATGGACCCAGGGGAAAATTATGTTTTTGGGTGTGCCGGGATGTTTTTTTAAGGGGAAAAGGTGGACTTGCGTTTCTTGACACATTTCGGGGCTGAAAATCTTATTGGATAGTTTCTCAAAGCCTGTTTTGGTACACTTGAAGAGTTGCGATGAGAGGAGCAACGCTTGAAGGAAAAGGAGGAAGAGATGAAGAAGCTGCGTCACTTGGAGTTGCGTTTTTCACGAAGTTTTTTTCCCCAGTCGTTGGGGCTTTGCCAGGGTATCCTGTCCGGGGCTGGGCACCTTCCCATCAAGATTTCTTGGGAAGGTTTTATAGAATTTTCGCGAGATATCCAGATTTTGTGAAAAGTCAGTTTTGCTGGTGATTTCTTTCTTTCAACTCCCAGAGGGAAGAGAAATTGGTTAGGTAATTTTTCAGTTGGGCCACTTGCAAACCACAGGAAGGCCATGTTTTTTCATGTGGTTCCACTCATCCAGTCAAGGGTGTCGGGTGTTATTTCCATGAAGACGACCTTCAACAAGCAAGCGTCCTATTCTTGATAAATTGAGTACCTTCAAGAAAAACATCTAGTAATCTAGTAACTACTGGTAGGAGGTGCACCATATTTGTGGAATCACCCTCTTTTTACATCCCGCGAAATGTTCCACATAGAAACCCCAAACAATGACGGCCATGATTTTGAAGCCGGAGAGTCAACAGGATTTCCAGGGGGCCATCATTTATGGATTTTATGGTATCCATTCGTCCATTTTTTGGGAGTGTAATACTTCTAATCTGAGTTGCATTGGAAAATAACTGTTGATGGACNTCCATCAACAGTATGATTGAAAACTCAGAGGAATGATTTCCCGTCGTTTGGCCGTTGATCCACCAGTCAGGTGATGAGAAATTGGAATTGCAACGGCAGTTGACGGATCGTGATAAGTTCCATGGCTGAAAAGAAACGGCTGAGGACGTTGAGATTTTGAGGAGGTTGATGAGTGAATTTTTCTTTTAGTTTCCTAGCATTTTTCAAACTCAAACTTCCAATGGCTCTTTGGGAAGTCTCCTAAAAAGATGCATAAATAAAAGTTCAGATGTTTTTTTCATCCGATGCATTCGGATTTTTGGGCGGCTTCAAAAGCAAGTCCTGGCTACCCTCATTTTTGGAAAAACCAACGAAACACTGAAATATGTTCAATGATTTCATACGTTGGTGGATACCATTTTTCCCATTTTACCCATTTTACCGTCCGGTTTTGAGCAGGACTTAAATAACACTTGAATCTTAAGTTGTTTTTTGGAGTACACAAAGGGAAACCCGCCACATCTATGGGTTTTGAGGCAGCTTCGGAGTGTGACAGAGCAACTGGCAACCATCAATGGCAGTTGGGCACAACATGTGGAACAGTTGCATGAGAAGTACAGCCAGGTGCAGAATCTCGGGGATTTGGTTGGTTGAACCGTTGAACCGTTCCCACGGCCGATCGGGCCCGTGAGTTTTGAAAAACGGACCCTGTAGGTTTTGGAAAATGGCTTGGGGTGCAGCTTGACATGAAGAAAATGATTTGGATGTTGGGTTGCTATGTCAAGATCGGTATATAGAGCCTGTTTTGTAGAGCCTCTTTCAAAGCTACCACATAAAGCTGGGCTAGTACAGGAATCATCCCAAAATGTTATCCAAAATTCAGATTGAATAAATGTTGCTAGTTTTCTCAAAAGGCAAAGGTATTCATATCTGGATGTTTCAATTGTTTCATATATCATGGCGTTTAGAAATCGTGAAAAGCCCAGGTTCATATCATTTATATTCATCCCTTTCCTCACCACGAGGCACCCACTTGAAGTCGCGATCTCCGAATCTTTCAGCTGTTCTGAAGTTCTGCGGTGGAGAAGTTCAACATCGGTACCTCAATCTGACGTATTTTTGTTTGATGGGTGAGTGTATACTCCAATGTGTCTATTAGAAATGGATGAGACTAGTGACTAGTTTTAGGGTTCAACATTGAGTGGTTGTGAGTAGATCTAAGCATGTATTTTTGTTAATAAAAAAGATCCCAATCTTTTCAAGAGCTGGACTCATGGCTTCCACTTCAGATCGAGCCTTCGAAAATTCTGTAAAAATACTCGGTTTTCCAACAGATCTTTGGAGATCTAAGTATCATTTTTGATCCCTTTGTTTGCTTGTGTTTGCATTTCAGGTGACCGTTTTTTCAAAACGCGTCATTTTTTGTTGTTGAATGATATTTTTCTTGGATTTGGTCATCCGCATGACATGCAGGAACGCCACGACTTGTTCAAGCATGAAGTTGTTACACCCCTGAAATTTAACATGGAACCTGAAAAGAAGTCCCTGGAAAAGGTGATTCCTTTTGGAAACCATCATTTTCAGGTTCCATGTTAAATTTTGGGGGAGTATGTGGTTGTCTAAGGCAACAATACCTCAAGAAGAGCATATTGAGATGCACATTTGGGACTAAGGAGGAGATATCTGTCGTCGACTTTATCCATGGATCTTTTCTTGGTGGGTAGTCGTGATACTTTGCAAGTAGTGGTAGTCAATGTGTATTGTGATTTCATTAAGTTAGCAACTGTATGTGCTTTGATTTCAAGGAGTTCAAGGCAGTTTTGGGTCATTCATATTCCAATTATTCCAATTGAGCAATGAAAAATGCTGGTGGTTTAATGTGGTTTAGGGTATATAGGAGATTACACTACCCAGTCATATGGGGATTATATTTAGGGTCTTTTTCATGGCTCAATTGTTTATCTCGTGTAAACTCAAGACTTCTCATCTTTTCTTCGATGCTAAATCGCGTGACAGGACACTTCTCTACATTGCTCTTGAACGGTCGGTTGGAGTCATCGATGAAAAGTTTGGAATCCCGAAGGATCCGAAGAAAAAACACGGTTCAGATGAGCATTTTCCTTTTGAAAGTTGTAGGATTGGTAAGATTTGTGAACAAGTTCTCCCTTAATAGAGAAAGAGAAACACAATTTGGAAAAGAAGTGCTGAAAGATTTCCAGTCACTGCAGTCACTTCAATTTCTTTAAAAGCCACCCGGAGGATCCTCCGTCTGAAGACGGTGTCCGCCACAGCAATGTCCAAAGCCCGCGGCAGTGAGGAGTTTTTCGAAGCCTGAGCCGAGGATCACAGTGTGAAGGTGACCAAAGTTTCATGAGAAATCTGCATGGATTCTATTGGATTCTCATGATCCAAAAAACTGTGCCTCCATGTGAGTAGTGTCAAATAAAATGTTGAAAGACAAAATAATTGTTGGTCAGTTATCATATCCTAGAACTTCATGGAGTTCTCATTTGGGATGCTTCAGTCCTTCAAGCTCTCGAGTTCAAGTTGTTTCTTTGACGCTTCTCATATCTTCGTAGAAAAAGACATATTTCTTCTTGGCGAAGCCAAGCACCGCAACGACGGTCAATCAATCGCACAAGTGCAGCCAAACGAAAAGGCCAGGATGCTTGGGCAGCATTCACATTGACCAAGAATGGTTCCAGGATGGTTTTTATTTTTAGATTCTAAACTTTTGTTTCTCCCAGTAAATCTTAATATGTTATCTTGTATATTGATATTCGGATATTGCGATGCTTCAATAAAAAGGGTCGTCTCGTAACATAGCACCTGAAAGGTAGTCTTCCAACCGTCAATTTTCAGGTGCTATGTTGGGTATCCTCATTTACAGATGAGTGCTATGGATGAGTCCCTGAAAAACCAACACTTGCCCAGATGTTGCCGAAAAGGATCATGCAAGCAAGCAGTTTTAAACTTGCATGAACATATATCATATATATATATATATCACATACTCACTCACATGTATCTTGCTTATGTCAAACACTCAGGGTAAGGAACAAAGGGGCCCCACACACCAGCCCCAATGGGAGCCAGCCAGGGTTGGCAACGCCAGTCCTGCCCAGGAGTCGAGAGACCTTTGCTGCAGAGCAACGGTCACGTCGGGGTTGAGATTTCAGGGCAAGGCCCAAAAAAATCCACTTATTGCTGGCATATAGGCTTAACTACCTTCTAGGATGGCTCAGTATAGCGGCTACAATATCACATCACATTGAAGACTTCTTCTTTTCTTTCTGACTTGGGGAAGTGTGTTGATATGCTTTCTTCAGACTTGACTTCCTGTTCTCGTGAGCCAAAATTTCAAAGTGAAACGAGGATGCAGTGTCAGAAGATTGCAGCCGGCTCCCGTCTCACTGGACACCCTGTGATTCTATCACTATTTGCAGAACAATTGAATGGCACACTGCTTCGTGAAGCAAATGTAAGGTGTTTATTGCATAGGGATGATCCCTTCAAGACCTTTAAGTCACTGCAGAGAAGAATAGAATCCATTTAAGTTTCTGCCAATGATTTGGATGAAAAAGGGTGGCATTTGTGATTGCCCATGTTTTCAATAACAAGCTTTTCTGATGATTTCATAAAATTCATTTTGATAACATTAGCAAAGTTTGGAGCGTACCTCCACGCAGGAAATCTTAGACCTCCGTGCAAACCTGGATGGCCTCGAACGTGAAAGAGACTACTACTTCAGGCGCGGGTTGTAGCAAGCAATTGTGTCAGCATTTACCGTGGCTATGACCTCCTGAAGAGGGACCATGAACCAAAAAGAGGGAAAGGCTTGTCTGGAACCAACCTGAGGGACGGAAAATTTTCAGGGGCGAAACAAATCGATTTCTGCTCTTGCAAAAAGTGATTCGTGGCAGGAAACTTCGAGATGTGGAAATTCTTTGCTTGGAATTGAAGGCGGGGCGGCTCTTCTGAATGCAATTTTTAGCTTTCAAACGGTCAGAATCAAATTCAACGATTCTTGGAGAAAGCTCGCGAAGGCCAACATGGACCCAGAGCTGAAAGCAGAGAAGGTTGTTGAAGATGTGCAAGGCTGGCGATTTTCACATCACCTAGAACTGCACATGTACTGTGTCTTTGTGATCTAAATTAGCTTCGTACCAAAAATGCTGCATGTGCAGAATGAATGAATCGGCACTAAATGATGTTTAGATGTTTGCGACACTTTCCAGGCATCCTCTACGCCGAAAACGAGGCAGCACATTTCCGATGGAAAAAAACGATGTGGAGAAATTTAACAAAAGAAACCACCCATTTTTGGATGGAAGAAATTTTTCACAAACCCTAATAGAAAATAGGAGTAGTGCAGAATTTGTTTCCCATCAACAATGTTGGCAGGGCTCCTTTTCTGTTTGGCAGGTTGAAGCGGAAACCGATGAGGCCAACCTTTGATTGGGCGATCTTCTAATTTGACAGCCTGTGATCTGTCAAGAAATTTGTTTTGAATTCGGTGGCACGTATCGTGAATATCATTGCCCTTTTTTCTTGTGCTTTGATTCTGTGCCACAATTCGAGTGCATTCAAATCTGTGTAGGTTTTGTTGGACCATTGTAGAGAATTGTAGGAGTACAAACATGACGAATTCGCCTAGCCAAAAAAAACTGTATGTAAAAATAATGTTATATTTTGAAATTCGGTTGGTTTTGTTATTCTGTTTTCAAATAGGAAAATATAGTGTATCTGTATCTTTATGGCAATATGTGGTGATTTGATGCGATATAAAATAAATATATTGGTATATATATAAATATTTATATATTATTATTTATAATAAAACTAATATTAATTAATAATATTTTTGAAATATATAAATAATTTATAATATAAAATAAATAAATGAATATATATTAATTTGAAAAAAAAATAATAATAATTTATATATTATATAAAATATGAATAATTATAAGATTATATAAATATTATTTAAAATTCTTATA
>DF241043.1:0-18963 GCA_000507305.1 Breviolum minutum Mf 1.05b.01
GTGCAACAAATCGCAATGATCCTACTCTACTCAGCGCTTTTCAGCTATTCAACTATAGCGACTCCTAACATCCTAATCCTAAAAGGATCCTAAAGGCCTACACCCTACTTCCTTCGGTGCCATCGCAACTGTCCGTCGGCGGCCATTTTTTTCAGGTTGGTTGCCCGGGGCTCTTCAGTGTTTTTTCTTTGTTGTACTTGAAGGGCGGAAAGGAGCAAGGAAATTGAGCCTTGACTTGTAACATGAAACGATCCTGCTATTTTGAACTATTGGGAATATAAAAAGGATCATATATGACATGAAGCAATATACAGCACTAATGGGCATATCTCACTTAAATTCCTATCCAACAAATCCGTGTCAATGCGCAAATTGCGCCAAAAGAGCCCAAGGATGACCCGGGGCAGACTGGGAACAGTCCGTGGCCGAAATCCGCGGAACAGTTCGTGGCTTCACCAAATCCTCAGTAGTTGCTGCGATATGATGCGATGCATAGCCCTGAAAATAGGCCATCCCAAAAGGAAGTTTTATCTTCCAACTATTGATTTTGAGGGGCTGTTATGAGTTGTTAGTGTAATTTTCGGGTGGGTCTGATGAATGGATGATATGGATTTAAATCTTAAAGCTGGATGGTGCCTAAAACTTATTTCCATTATATTTCCATCTATGATTCCCAAGTTACTAAAACAAAGCCAACAACGAATCTTCAGTTTGAAACACTTTCGAGGAATCAGGGCATGAACCACCAAAGCTGGTTCAGTTACTTCAGCTGCATGGCATTTTTTTTTGTGGAGATGGTTGGCCCCCCTACAAAAAACACACCGACTCCATTCATCTATTTTCCTTTGATAGATGCGGCAATCCGTAGGACTTTTTCTTGAGAATAGTGTGGAACAGCAAAACTTAAAGACAAATCAATGACGGGTGAGAGGGTTAGGTACATTCAGCCAGAATGCGTTCGGTATATGGTATACGTCAGATCCAACTTGACTGAGTGTCTAAATTAAATGTTTTGGCAAACTATAGGCACATCACAAATGAACTTCAAAGGAATAACTCATATATGTTCAATAGGGATATCACGGGGCTCTTCAACGCAGTGATCTTCTTTCTGTTTCTGCCTGGAAATGACCCCAATGCTAAGGCCAAGGCTCAGGAGAAGCAATTTGCTTCTCCTGCTCAATAAGATGAGCAAAAATACTCCTGAACGTCGCAGGAGGTCTACAGGATTTTCAAGGTTGGAGGTGTCAAGCGACCTTGGAGAGAAGGAGAAGGTCGGGACTGTGGAACCAACATATCGACATGAAGAAAAAAGTCAAAAGGACGTAACCTGGACAACCAGTTGGTGAACACATTTTGCCGCAAGAATTGGGAAGGTTGGAGAGCTGCAAATGATGTGATATTCACTATATTTTCAATTACCGGTGGAGGCTTTGCCCGGCAACCATACTTCATGAATCCCTAAAGGGTGACCTTGTCTTTGTTCAAGTAGCAACAGTGAGGAGTTTGAAAAAATACGACAAGTAAATGACAGCCTACAATACATCTGTCTGTAGTACATCTATGGGCAGCGCATAAATGCGTGAATATAAAAGACAATAACATTTATATAGCCTTTAGCATCATCAAACATGTAAAAGTATGCGCAAACATAAACTAAGTAATATATACACATACGGTCACGTACGTATATATACAATCAATATGAAGAAACACGTGTATATCTAATAATTATATAACAATGAAATATGCATACAGTACATAAAAACATGACACACAGTCACATGGTGGTTGTTAAATTGCGTGTAAACAAAGTATGTTTGAAGTACAAATACATACAAGCAAACCATCATCATACCGTTACCTCTCTCAGCACCCTCGATGTCCCTATCCCTAGACTCCCTGCTGTCCTTCCGTACGTGACGAGCCTCACGTGCCTTGGGGTTTCTTGAGGGAAGCGTTTTTTTTTGCATCCATGATTATCTATTGGCATCCATGATATCCATTGATATCCCATATTGGATCCTGAAACAGCTGATGTATGTCGAAAAAAAAGGTTCAAGAAAATGATTCTTAAAGGCATCCTACTGGTTGTTTAAGCAGCACTTTCATGATCATTGCCAAGATTTGGTGCCACTATCAAAGATCGTTCAACGACTATGGATCCTGCTGAAACCATGAAAAGGATATGAACGTCATTGTGAAAGTTCAGAGCTTTGACAATTTTCTTGACAATACACCCAAACCTGCTTCTAAACTGTTACATAGGACGAACCAACTTTGGGGGAGGGCCATTTAACCATGAAGCATACAGTCTGGAAGATGAAATCACTGGCAACTTTGAGCTGCAAACATGGCCATGATCACTGGTACCGTTTTAGCATGCTGCCAACATACATGCCTCCAAAACACAAATTTTGCAAGATAAAATGGCTCATCATGTCTATCTATACATCCATAAATAAAACTTCTGTACATATAGTTACATGTAAATAATGAAATACATGTGTACGGATATATATATATATACATAATATCATGTTGTCTATATACATAACTAGATATATATGTTAGTCTTTAGTGGTTGTAGATGTCCGACCGTCAAACCAGTGATTCTCCCAAGGTATGTCTATTAATGGAATCCAAGTCACTTTGGCTTTCTTCCTCAACTTCACTTCACCTTTCAGGCGAACAAACAGCCAATGTGTTGACAAAACGCAAAACACGAAGTCCAACACGACATGGTCATTCATCCTCTGGACAGCATGCCCAACAAGATTCTGTACC
The DNA here is from genome assembly GCA_000507305.1 of Breviolum minutum Mf 1.05b.01. Classification (NCBI taxonomy): domain Eukaryota; class Dinophyceae; order Suessiales; family Symbiodiniaceae; genus Breviolum; species Breviolum minutum. The sequence goes on from DF241043.1 coordinate 2,788, forward strand.
AATAGTCGTCCACTTCAGTACTTCCATGATCTCAAAAACAAGCATGAAAATCACTCAGCGCCTTTGACAACTCATTATTCGACATTGAAATTGAATCTGAAGTGCTAATTACTGCCCCTTCTCTGCTTTGTTGACACATCAAAGTATGTGCTTACGTGCCTGGGGGGCACAAGTGACAGCGGCCGCAGCTCCTCCCATTGTGGCCTAGGGCGAGGCAATCCCTGACCTTCTGAAAGGCAACCGCAATCAACTGTCATGCAAGACCAGCTTCTGGCAAAAAAAAGTCAATCAGTCAATCGCATCTTTTCGAGTTTCAAAATTGAAATGTCTTGTATAGATACTGCATGTCATACCATGATGCCATTGGACCCATGGAGACCTGCTTGTCTTTTCATTGGCACCAATCCCACTAAGCTTCCTGACAACCCTGTGGCTTCCAGACCCAAGCACATGGGCTACAAGTTCCTGGTGTAAGTTGAGGATATGAACGACACAACGCGTGAAACCCGTTTTATCAACCTCTGGTTTTTGCAAGCAAAGACTATTTTTCTAAACACATGTTTTTTGAAAATGAGCTTTGTTCAAACCGAGCGTGTTCCCAGTTTTGAAAGTTCTAATTTGAAGTAACAGCACCTTTTGAGCATCTGAGCGTGTGAACTATCATCTTTCACCAACCTCTAACTTGTCTGGAAAAATATCGGACAGTTTCAATTAAAGCCCATTCCCAGTCCACCATTTTTTAAAAACATCTTTCAGTCAAGATCATTCACCTAAGGTCATGAAATCAGATTCTGGGATGCAAATCCATGAAAAAAAATACCTCTACCTGCTTTTCAAGCGACTCTTTTTTCAGCTCCCAGCAACCGGTTCAACACTACACCCCGGAAGATTAACATGGAACATAATCATGGAGGCCTGGAAGATCATTTTCCTTTCTAAATGGGTGATTTGTAGGTTCCATGTTAATCTTCCAGGGTGTAGTTTCAATGTCGACTTCATTTTTGACCTGAAAATTCACCCACCGGTACCTTTGGCATGGAGCAAAGAACCAAGGGAAGGCAAATCTGTGCTGGGAGCCTCGGCCTGAAATCTGCCGACAGCGGTTGGGGGTGTACCGGGGTGCCACATGGAGTGCTATCTTTCATAGGAAAAAATGGTTACTTTTTGATACTATTTACACCCCCGAAAACTAACATGTCCCCTAAAAAGGGACTATTTCAATAGGAAATGCATCTTCCAACCATCATTTTTTAGGGGGGTATTATATATTATATTTATAACATGTTTATGAAGTTCTCCAAGTATCCCCTGCACTAACAATTGCAAGGTTGCTCTACTCTTCGAAAAGGCAGCACCTAAAAAGTACACCAGAACAAAAAACATATGAATTCCAGGAAAAAAGGACAAACGCCGATGAAGCTGGAAAAGGAAATCGTCCAAACAAAACGGCAAAGGGTACATGTTACCTTTAAAAATCCCTGAAATTTAACAAAGTTCCTGGAAAAAAAAGTGCCCTTCCAACAGTCATTCAACCCAGGCAGCAACTGCGAGTTTTGATGGGTCTGTGCCAGGTATCTCCAGTTGCCCTGAGCCTCCCAGCCAAAATCTCCACTTGTTCCGCAGCCACGCCGCTGTGGATGCGTGGGCAGGAACACCTGTAGCCCATACGAAAAACAGGATTTGGTATGCACTTGTCGTGTGTTGCCTCATTTTTCTCATGGAATTTGTGTCAAATGAGATGGGCCGAATACACTTCCCAGCAACAAAATTGCATTTCCCGGAGATTGTTATTTTCCTTGTTGCAACAACTTTCCCGGAATCCTAGCATCGCGATGGCACAAAAATCCGGAAAGTTCTGCAAGCTCTTTCATGAAACCCAACTAAACACCCCGTGTACATGTCCATAGCACGTGTCCATCGTAGCTGGCTTACCGCACCCTATTACCACTGCATCTCTCGGAGGTCATTTCTCTACTGCCAAGGAAACATGACGTGAAATTATATAGTGTGAAGTGCATCCAAATTGAATCTAAGGTATGTCTAAAAAGTCCACCAATCAATATGTTTACACATGCGCACCTACTGGTGCTGCATACATCCAGATATACATTTATGTATATATATATAAATGATATCAAATGATACCAAAACATATGTGCACATGGATTCGAAACACATCCTAAATGATATGTATAACTACTATATTGACATCACATACACAAGAAGACATTGTTAATAACTTCCACCAAGCATTTGCAGCTCAGGCACTTGTTGGTCCCACACAAAATACATGGCACTGTGCCATGCACGACACCCACAACGTCTCCGTCACCGTCGTCTGTCACGGCACGAAATTCAGCTGCGCAAAGGTGACCTTTGCAAAGCGATGGGTTGATGTTGGTTAGCTCCATTGGTAATACAGCATGCGACATTATTTATGGAGGTTTCCTAAAATGGTGGGTTTCCCCCAACAAACCCATGGGTTTTCCTACTACAAATGATCATTTTGGGGTGTTAAATGGGGGTACCACCATTTAAGGAAACACCCATATGTCATAATTTAAAATAGAAAAATAGTATAACAGCATAGACCCCAAATAGCATTGAAAAGTACCATTCGATTTTCCGTAATTTGTTTCAAGCCGATTCAAAACATTCATGTTCTTATATATATATATAAAGATTTTTCAGGGCAAGAAACAAACATGAATACAAACATATCATATAACTAAACATAAACAAACATGCGTGTGTACAAAAAAATAAATGTTTCCTTGACAGGATAGATGATGCATGCACTGTGGGTTGTACACCAACATGTTGGTTTAAGACTCCTTTACGAGTCTAGGTGCTGGATGGAAAAAGAATAGGGCATGTTATGACGCTGTGAACTTCGCTTTTTTTAAACATCGATAACATCACACGGTCTACTTTATGAAGCAAAGCAGCGCCAACCACAAAATACAAGTTTTGCATCATTACATTGAAGAAACCAGTTGCCCCCCAAAACAGATCCAAAAAATCTGCGCACACTCACCCCTACACACCATCAACTGAACATCGGACGACACCTCGGACGACTCCCTGCACGACAGCCCCCCCCCCCNAAAAAGTCTGCGAACCCTTACCTCTATACTTGAAGGAAGAACCCTTATAGCTGAAGCTATTTGGGGAAAAATATAAACATATATTATATCGTAAATAAACAATTTGTGTATATATACAAAATATATACAAATATATAATATATATATATATTGCTCTTCAATTTAATTCAAACCCCGGAAGCCTAATTTTTGTTGAACTATTCTTTGCTTTTTTAAACGTTTGGCTTGATATGACAACTTAACAACTTTATGGGAAAACCTGCAGCTCAGATCCGCCTTGCAAAAATCTGCCAGCAAACCCCAACGCGAGCAACAACAGCAAACACCATTGTGTGATTGTTGTGTTCACATGTATGCACTCATAAATATATATATATATATATACAAATATGTGATTATTATCATTTTATATGGTATCACATCATGGGCTTCTTCATAGCCCTTCACATTTCACCATGACATGTTTCATCATGTTGTATTCCACCACTTTCCTACCTTCCACCTCCATCAAAGCTGAGGGACATTTGTCACATTGGGGTCCTTTTGGACAACCTTCTGGCGTGAAGGCATCCGGACACAAGGTGCACTCCTCAGCTGATTGGCCATGATTCGTGTCAGGAAGTTTTTTATAAGTTTGAGAGAAAAAAAAAGCATCCTGAAAAGAGACGGTGGGCGTTGATAATGTTTGTAATGTATCGCCTTTAATACTGGGAAAAGAAACTTTCCTGAAAGGAAGTTTGGAAGCTCTTCAAATCTAGCACGTTTGGGCTCTTATGGAGACATGACATGCCGTTGCACTGGAAATTGAACTCCAAAACTGCATGATGGTTTTGGAAAGCCCACCCAGCTATACAGTAGGTGTATTCTGAGTGAATACTATTGTAGTTATATATGCGTGTAAATTCAAATGTATAATAACTGTACTCGACGATACCTATTCATCTTCAAATATGTCCATTCAACTATAACAAAATCAAAACCATGAAAACATTCCCTTCCACAGTCCAAAAGGTAAAGGTATGAGACTATCACTTGTTGCAAAACTCGGTGGTGTTGATATCACTCTGGACTCTAAAACGAGCATCCCCAGTGCTGTGCTTGGCAGATCCCACAGACCCCAGTGCCGGCACATTGGATGCTGGTGGCACTGGCGCTGGTGGGGTCAGCTCTGGTTCAAGACCTGGGGGAGGGCGCCAAAGCACTGGTTCCTGGCGGCGCGCTTACGAGTGACGAATGGCAAATCCGCTCCTAACCTGAAAGAAACATCATGTAAAGGATAACTTTTACTGTTCTCAACTGACATGGAAGGATGTCCTATTGGAACAGAATGGTATTTCAAAGCTCTTGACTCTTTGCCATTTTCATCTTGTGCAATTGACATGCAGTCTGGAAGGCTGGAAGGCAGGCATCAACACTGTGACAAAGTGCGTCAAAGCTGGCTCTGCGTGCATATCCAAAAACATCAATGCATGAAAAACCTGTATGCAAAGTCAAGAAAACCATCTCTTCATTTCACGAATGAATGGCAAGCATATTGCATGGCAAAATGCATTCTACATCTCAAACGACAAAATTCAACAGCAATGAGATTCCCCCTCTCCCATCTCCGCATTTTTTTTGAAAAAAACATCCATATCATATCTTAAAATTCATGAAATCTTCGGTCAAACCCTCCCACACAGTGCCGGAAGTGGTGCTCCTCTTTGGATGGCGCAGGCACACGGAGTGTGCTTGTCGTACTACGCCAGGCTGCCATCTTGGCTTGTCGGCGACTCTTCGACTCACCGGCAGGGCCTGAGCGAGTCCAGGGAAAATGGACGGATCCCGGCTCACAGTGGCAGCCACAACGTTTGGTAGGAAAAAGGTGAAATCTTTACTGGATCTTTAGTTTATTCACTTCCCTCAACTAACACAATATGGGGTAGTGATTAATAACCCCCCCAAAACAATTGAGGGAAGTGATTAAACTTTTTTCAGTTGATTCTGAAGAGAATCTTTATGTGCGATTGATTCTTGATAGGTAAATGTATTGCGGATTATGTACTGGATTTCGTATTGGAAAATGTACTGGAGATTCTGGATTGGATCACTGGCTGCATTTGCTTTCTTTTCGTTTTCGTTCACTTCATTTCATTTCCTTTCACTTCCTAATTACTTATCTAGAAAAACGTTGGACATGAAAGGAGCTAAAATGAATAGGGAATGAATAGGAAATGAATAAGACTTGAACAGGACATGAATAGGAAATGCATAAGAAATGGAGAAGAATTGAATAGGAATGAATAAGACTTGAATAGGAAATCAATAAGAAATGAATAGGAAATGGTTGGCCACCCAGGCCCACAACTTTATTTACTACCCCTTTATTAATAACTTTTTTGGTGATTTGTGGAGCACCCTCTTTCCCAATTGATTTGGGGCTTGAAATTGATAGTTTTTAAATAAGGGATTGATAAGAAACAAATCCTTTGTTTTTGGGAATTTTGGTAAATTTCTCAGGTCAAAGGCAATGAAAAGAAATGAATGAAAATGACAAGGAAATGAATAGGAAAGAAAAATAGGAATGAATCAGAAATGAACAAGAAGTGAATAGGAAATGAATAGGATCATCAAAACCATACAGCTTTTGGAATAGAAATTGATCAAAATGTGAGGTTTCAAAAGGGATAAAAACATAGTCACAAAACAGCCCCAAACAGTTGGACCACTTTATTTACTACCCCCCTTTATTAATCACTTCAGGAAGTGAGCCCACTTTATTCACTACCCGTTTATAAATCGCGTTTCGCCAGATTACTAAGTTGAAATTGATGGACATCTACAGGGCAATGTCTTTGAAAGTGGGTTCAGTGATATATGATTGGATATAACGGCGTAACACATGCCATGATCAAACTAGTTCAAATCTATCTGGCTCCACAGTTTGCATTTCATGGAAAAAGGCCAAACCAAGCCATCTCAAATAGTAGAAAATCAACCTTTGACCTATATACCCTGATCTGAATTATTCATGTAGTGAGTGCCTCGATGATTAAAAACACAACAACAAAAGCTTTCACCTTTTTATGTTGTTTCTGGGTGTAGCAAACATATTTGAGAAGTTCTTGCCCTATTTAGACAGTAATCAATGGCCATTTCGCCAAGCAACACATGTGACAGTGACCACAATCTGCTCCATTGTTGCATCCCTGGTTGCCGGAAGGGATGCAGCTTTGCATGCATTTGCATACCAATTGCTAGATGCCAACGGCGTTCATCCATGTCTGTGTCCTTTGTTTGTCTGCCATGCCCTCCGACGAATCTATCTTTCTTTAAAAGGAAATAATAAGCAACTAAACTATGTAGCCAATCGAGTAGGAATGTTGCCACGAAGACTTTGTGATAGCGTGTGATAGATCTTTGCCAGAATCATTTTCTGAAAGCCTTCTACTCTTTTCGTGCCACATGTGTTTTTTTTTGGGGGGGGGAATCAAAATCCAGGACAAGTCTATATCCATCCCACCCTCTTCTTTTTTCCTCAGGCCCTGCCTGCGGCTTCCAAAACCAGGCACAAGGTTTGCAAGTTCCCGTCCCATGAAGGATAGACCCCACTGAAGAAAAGGTGCTTGACACAGTCATTGGCATGGGAGCCTGGATGGCCAAAGGAGTCGCCATTAAGCTCCAAGTCGAAGGAGCCATGATCCCAACAAAATGCTCTAAGTATGTAAAGGTCCTCCATTCATTATGGGCTACATATGGTATTATGATGAACGATTTAGTAAGTAAATTATGATAAAGCAAGTATATAATATCAAAAAAATACTTTTGGAAGAACCATCTTTTGCTAGAGAAAATATAAGGAGTAAGGTCCCGAAAAAACAAGCGTTTGACTTTGGTGAACCCAGGATCCATGGCAACATGATGGTAAGACCCACATGTTTGAGACAAGGACTGGAGCTACAATTTTCCCTTTGATGCAAGTGGTGCAGCTGGCTGAACGGTCAGATTTGCAAAACACAAAGGTTGGCCAAGGAAGTGAGTGACATGCCAAAAATAGCAGAGTTGAGAACACGTCCAGCGTTGCCAGTGTTTCTTATATGTTTATGCACACTTGGGAACTGCGACTAGGACATGCTGTCCACACATCCAGCCTGAATAACATCATCCAAGTTCAGTTGATCATCTTCTCCAAAGATCTTCAACTGGTTGCAAAAGATCACCCATGGTAACCCCACCATGTTTCAAACAGAGATTTTGCCATTCCAGAACAAACTCCACTCCTTTGGGACCAACTCAACCACGTGTGCCGAAAAAAAGCACTCGACGGAACATGGACATCCATCTAATCATCTATTTCAACAAGTTCCCTCTAAAAATGTTTGCTATCCTTGGTATTACAACATGTTGAACTACCTCTCCACAAAGCCAACAACAAAGGAAACAATAACAACAGCAACAACAACAACAACAAAAAGAACAAGAAGAACAAAAAGAACAAGAAGAACAAAAAGAACAAGAATAACAAGAAAAACAAGAAGAACAAGAAGAACAAGAAGAACAAGAAGAACAAGAACAAGAACAAGAACAAGAACAAGAACAACAACAACAACAACAACAACAGGGTGCCTCCAAACCCGTAGGTTCCGAATCCCAGCATGGTGCTGGTGGTAGAAGTGCTTCAGTGAAGTTGGGTGCATTCCTGAGGTGAAAAAAATCTGTCATGTTTGTCACTGAGCAAAATGAATCAACATGAACAATCAACATGAATCAATTCACCTATTTCATTGAGCCTCTTGCAAATCACACATCAATGTATAAACGTAACTTTTAGGTGATGGAGTCTACGTCTTGGCATTTTCCTGTGTCAGGTCTAAAAGCTTCTCCTGCCAGACCTTGGAGGACTAAGGACTTGGCCCCATCTACAAGGCAGAAATTTAGACCATGAAATACTGAAATACTCTCTAAGCAATGTTTTATATTACAAGGCTAGTTACAAGGAAACAAAAAAGTAAGTTCAAATGCTATGTTCAGTACTTAAATGTCTTGTAAAAACCCAAAGCCCCAGAAATTGATGACCGAACCTGTAACACCAATTGGGAAAAATGTGATCCAAATCCCTGGGGAAAAATCAAATGATGCACCTTGTAGGCGGCGGCACAGGTGGCAAGGATTTTGTCAACAAAGGCAAGACCTCGTGGAGATGGTGTTTAACGCAAGGAGCGGGTAAGAGACAGGTTGTATTCATAAATGATACCCCCTGGAAGTTTAACATAGCCCCTGAAAATGAATGGTTGGAAGATGAGTTTCCTTTTGGGAAGGCCTACTGTCAGGGGCTATGTTAAACTACGGGGAGGTACATCTATATAAGTCTACTGGATTTAGTAAGATGAGATAAGAAGCAGCTCACCGGCATATCGGGGATTTAAAACCAGCAGCTTCACATCTAGCCGGTGTTGCTTCATGCGGACCCTCAAACAACGGAACACCCCCAAGACACACTTGCACAGCTGCCATTTGCCAAGACAATTGGAACCTTGGTACATATTACATGTATATATATATATATGAGAGGCTTCTCCCTCCATCATGGAAGTGGAACATGACCAAAGCATTTTTCCAAGCAACTTATTGGAAGGATTCATTTCACAACAATCTTGCACTTCTACGACTCCCAGAGAAAGACGTGAACTCCCTTCATGTTCGATTTGTTTTTAGTTCTAACTACTGTGGATTGCTTTAACCCAGCATCGTCCGGATGGGGAATCAACTGCCCTCCACTCAGGATTTTGATCGCACAAAATCGAACCAAGTCGCCTCTGGATATGGTTTCGCAGCAAACGAGCTCCTCACCTCACTTTCGAACCTCAAGTCTGGAGCAATCAGTAAAACACGATGATGATGGTGGTGGTGATGATGATGATGATGATAATGATGATCTCGGTGATGATCTTGGTGTTGCTAATGCTAATTGCTATTCTTATTGCCCAGTCGGAAATGGCTGGATTCCTCAGAAACATACGAATTTATTTTTTCCATACGTAAACAACAAGGCAAAAAATGTTACGGACAATAAAACCAATTCCTATCTGGTCATGAACCTGGCTGCCTTGGCACACTTCCAATTCCAATATGAATCAACATAGAATCAAATCTTATGGGCCTTTGGCCCCCTTGATGGAAACCATCTAGACAGTATACAACGGTAACATGGCATTTCCAAGAAATGAAATCAAATGCCTGCAGTTACTGCGTATCCACGTCACATTTTACGCTAAACTGAGGTAAACCAGAGGTCTAGTAGACAATATTTGGGTCGAAACTCAGGCAGTCAAAAATACACACTGACACACACATATCTGGATATACATACAGTAGATATATTAAAAACATGTGTGTATATATATATACATATATCAAATATAAATGTATATCACCACAAACCCATTCATCTAATTAAGGCCAACAATATGTTTGACATGTTTTGCCTAGGGATGTGACCATTAAACATGAAAAACCATATCCTTCAAAAACAGAATTTGAAGGCAGCATGCTCGGTAAAGAATCGGAACGAATCGGAACAATAACACTGAAAATTCATCCCAAACACCGCTATATTTACCACATATTGGTATGAGCATTCAGCCGCATCAAGCTGACCCTACAAATATGATTTTTATAATGTATATATATATATACGATAGATATAGGTAACATGTACACATTCACAATGAGAATCTCATTGCAAACCCCCATCCCATGCATCCTCAAATCGAGGATAAGGAACTGCAAGGGCGGCAAAGTCAAGTCAAAAGACTCCACGGGGACGAGGTCCTGAACCATTGGTATTAAAAAACAATCTTCCTAGCTACCTGTCACAAGGGGATAAGTTAGTTTTCCTGCAAAACAGTATCTGCACATCCTTTTGGTGATGTAAAATCCTAGGAAGTTGACAAACATGCAGATTGCACTGTATTGAACAAAATGGAAATATAAACATGGATGTCTTCATTCAGGACTAGATGATACATGCAAGCTTGTCTGCAAGGTTGGACTTGGAAATAGAAAACGGTTTCAAACCGTATTAAACGTATTAGATGGATATACCAGTACATGGATGTTGTTTATCATGCGTTATCCACTAGTGCTCCTAACACCTGCTACATATCTTCTAGCAACTCATCTTACCAAGGCGCGGGGTTCCTGTTCGGAACTTTCCGGGACGACCCCCCGGTGTCCTTCAATGTCTTCGGCTCACCCGGGCACAGGTGGCTCCAGGGATCATGATGTCTAGCGAAGTAACCTGGGAAATGTCAATGGAAACACAGCTGGGGGGCCCCCCCGGCTGTTTAACTTTCATTGGAAAGAGCATCGTGTAAATTGAATGTTTTTACAAACATATATTTATACAACCAATGTATTTATCTACATACATGCCAATTATCATGTTGTCGTATTGGTGATTAAGTATGTAAATGCTGTACACCTCTGAATCGATGATATATAATGTTCGTAAGTGTGCTACGAGAATGTTCACTTTAAGAACTATACTATACTTGAAAATATGATATATATGATCAAATAATATCAACCATGCATCGCATCGCCTATTTGAAGATGGCAGTTTGGTGATAAATCAGGAACTCTCAGAATGGTGAACCGCTTTCAATGCCGAAGCGACAGCAACAAAAAGGAATCACCCACAGCATGCACCAGCAAATATACGCCATGAATGGCCATGAACAAGCGCGTTCTTCATTGACCACTAGTTGCCCATGCTATACAGCAAAAGGCTTTTTCCCAGAACTAGATTTCTCTAGCATTCTCCAAGAATCTTCCACTGGCCACTGCCAACTAACCAACAGCCTAGCAGCTCGTCCACAAGGAGGGCAACGAGCTAGAACTACTTGCCTGGCTTGCGGTGGCAAAGGTGGATGGCCACGTTGTGATAAAACCCTCACGCAAAATGTATATGAGCCAAGGACAACATCGAAGTAGATGGCATTAGAACTCCAGCATACTATCATGTCTCTTCTACTTTCGACTACTTCACAACTATTTGCCACTGTCAACAAACAATTAATGCACAAACAAAACAGGTGGATTATGCCCCTCATCTTGGGCCGAACACCTTGAACACTACAGGTTGAAACATGTTGAAAACAAAAAAGTTCCACAGTTCCACTTTGTGGAAGTTTCATGGAAGTGCTGCATTGCCTGGCCTTCTCGCCCTTTTCGACTTCCTCTTCAGATCCTGTCTCCCCTTCTGGGAGACAAGTGGCTGGTGTGGGTGGCAAACCGTCCACCACCTCAGGTGGCATAACTGGGTTTCCACCGGAAAGCTACACGGGGAAACCTTTGATATCCTTGGATCCGTTGAATTATTTCGCCCAGTGACGTGACTTTCTTGGGTGCATTCAGGACCCAAATGCCTCAAGGTTGTTGCGACTGTTGTGTTGGGCCCAAAAATCAAATCTGACTCATGTTTTTTTGCCACAGCCCCCCCCCCCCCGGAACCTGCCAACAAAAACTTATGGTTCAAGATTCCAGCTTAGTTTGCACTTGGAAGCACCAGCTTGACAAGAATGAACTCAACAGTATTCAACAGTAACAAGCTCTCAAAAGACATTGAAGCACTACTTCATGGTTTGCACTGAGAATCTTGAAAGGAAATCATAGGGCAAACCACATACCTGGATCGATTGCTTTATATAACCTCCTATGAATGCCATAAATCGTTTTAAAGCCACATATGGTATCCGAATGATGCCATAAACAAAACCAAGAAGCAGCTTCGATTCCATCGAAGCTAATCGAGGTGGCAGCGTTTTTGTAGCTGCGATAAGCTCGTACTGGGCTGGAGAAAATATGAGAAAATGGCTGCATCAAAGGCAATTTGATGCATTTTGGGCAAACATCAAAGAAATGCGGTTAAGGTTTAATTTTTACGATTCCGCTAAAAGATTCAAAAGGATAAAGAAATTTTGCACTGCTCCTGAAGTGACCAAAATCCCTGTCAGTGGAACAGTCATGCCGCAAAGTGTTCCCCTGTTTACGTCTTAACAGCCGCCCAACAAGGAAATACGAAGTATTGCAACCTTGAATATACTGAGTTTATGCGCCGACATCCAAACATCAAATGTCATCATGTGAGTCGGTATGTGACAGTCGTGCAAATCTAATGTGACTTGCTGCCGCGTCTTCCAACTTTTTCCAAAACACTTGGTTTTCGCAAGTGATGCATGATGCACCGAACGCTGCAGCGTTCCGACCAGCTTTGGAACACTGCGGTTGGCAAGGCTGTTCTTTACAATGGTCTCTTTGGTGCATTGTGCACTGAGAAAACCGTTGCATCAGCATGTAGCAGTCAACTGACGTCATCTATCCTTTAAAGCCTTGCCTTGCATTTGTAGTGTCTGCATGCAAAACACCGCTTCTTGCCACTTCACACTACCAAATCCCTCTTTGGCCTAGAAAGAAATGGGAATTCATTAATTATAAATAAATATAAAATATAAAATACAAGCAATGCCGCCAAATAGTCTTCACGTTGAAACAAGGAGGAAGTAGCATCATGAGCACCTGCGAAGCTGAAGCCAAACAGAACGGATGCCCCATACCAAGGCACACACACACACACATATGATACAGAATGACTAAACCTGGCGAGTTGGCAAAGTTTTAACTGCACCTTCATGCTGAGTCAATGGGGCGAACGCCGCCTCCGTTCCTTGACAGGTTGAACTTCTTATTGTTGAAGCTCTTCAAAACACTTCATCCGCATCACTCTGGGCGCTGTATACCCAGACTGACGCGGCTGTCAATCACATGCAGCTCCCCAGCAGTGCCGTTTTGTTGGAAGCACAAGGTGGACTCAAACCGAAACTTGACTTGACCTCAAAAAATCAGAATCCCCACGCACAAATGGAAGTTCAACACGACTGCCAGGTGTAGAAAGTAGAAAGAGACACACTAAGCACACATTCAGAGAAGAACAACTATGAGACAATATCACATTTTAGCAAACAATCCATGATCTTCCCACCCCTCTGCAAGGTGCTCCCAACCACTTAGACCCACCTGCAGGTGTCCAGTCTCCAAACTCTATAGACAGGAACTTGAAATGGCAATATACATATACACTAGCTAAAGGCTGAACACAGTCCACCTTGTGTTGTAATGTTGAGACAACGGCAGTGCATCATTTTTTCGAATCCCTGCTGGGCTATTCCTAAAGGCTTCCATTTCGAATGACAAGTTGAGACATCAAGAATCGTTTAGAGTTCGTGTTTGAAAAGTTGCAGCATGTTGTACACATGTTCAGTGACAACACCCATACACCTCAATAGAGTAAATTGTTCAATCCTACGCATATCAGGAACGGGCATTTCCAGCTAGTGCTGAGTTTATCTTACATCTTGAACGTATCTCTTGCCCCGGATGTCCCAGCAGGAAAATTATCTCGCCAGAGAGTCACGAATCCAGGCGCTTCGTCTGACAAACTGCAGTTCAATGCATGAAGAATTCTTGACAAATTATGTATACTACATTTATCATGATGTGTAGGGAGTTCCATTCTTGAGTTTATGATGTTGATTGGAAACCGCGTGACTTGCATGTTTTTTATTTGGGGGGGTGAATGGGGGTGACTGCTGGATACTTACCACACTGCAATGACCGCAGCTCTTCAACCCCTGTAATTCCACGTTTCAAATATGGTGACTTCCAAGAACTTCCATCAAGGAACACTCACATCAATGGTTTGGGTACACTTGGGTGAAATGACCCAAGCAACAACGCTGAGACTACCTGAATCAACTTGTGACATCACATTCCAAATTCACCACAGCCTGTGGACGGGAAGATGCCTTTATTGCCTGAAAGACTTTGAAAGTCTGTACACTATAAGCTTGCACCTGCGATGCATTCCCAGTTCCTTATGTTGACACCCCGTGGTCGATGCATTTCGCCCGAGCCATCGGATGTTATGACGGGGAAACTCCTTCCTTTCCACGTCTCATCAGTGTCGCCAGTTTTGCTATGGAGCTTGAGATCAGGAACTATGGCAGCTACGTTCCAGCAAAATCGAAAGATCGCGGTAGCAACTCTAAATTCCATGTGGGCTTCACTCAGGCACCTTTTGACCTTCTTGGATATGTCTTGAAGCTTCCCAGCTTGCAAACCATCGACCTCAGCCTCCCTTCCATGAAGCATGGTGCTTTACGCAGCTGAGAGAAAAAAAAACGACTCATGTTCTATAGTGCTTCAAGCCAAAGTGGCGGCTAGCGGCAGTTCCCTTACTTACATTACTCACCACCGTATAATGTCATCCCCCTTGGGATTTGTGAGAGGAAAAAAACATCTTCCAAGGAATATTAGTAGATATACTACTAGCCCATGGGTGGTCTTCCCCAAGTACACACTCGTAGCAAGGATAATTTCTATGGGTACGGAAGGTGTATCACCATTCTCGTTGAAGTCAGCCACTTGCACAGCCACGTGCAGCCCACATGGTCCACTAACGCGGCCTACTCAAACAGCCGCACCGCCGGAACGGTAACATTTTAAGGAACTGCAATTGGAGTAGCGTCAAACTGCTTCAAATTTCTGAATCCAAGGGAAAGCACTGATATTCACATTACCTTTCAAATATATCTCAGCAAATTTCTTCAAATCTCATGTGCACCTGCTGCCATGCAGAATTTACATGTGCTGCATGTGCTGCATGTGCTTCTGTTAGTAAGTATGTACTTGTTCTGCTCGCCGTTCAATATGATGCAAGAATGCAATACATTACAAGCTCATGGCCAACAACGGCCTCTCCAATACAGTCGACGGAGTCAACGGGCCCAACAAATGCATACTAAATATCTAAATGCAATAGTGGAAGCCAGAATTAATGACAAAATATGTACTTTTATATGCACACATACGCGTAGGTCGTAGGCATCTCATAGGATCGTGGCATTTGTTGAACGCTGCTCCACCAACAGCTCCATGTCCATGAAGACGGTCACGCTGACATCAGCAAGATGCAGCAAGAATACAGGCTGTCATAGAGGAGATATGCCATCTTGTTGGTTCATCTTTGTGCCTTCAACAAAAACATGTATATATATACATATGTATGTAAGGAAAATATCTCATGTGGACATATGATATAATTAGATACAACCAACAAAAACATCAAACATGACCTGCCTGGTGACAAGTTATCAACATGTACTTTAAGAAAATATGATCCTAACAAAATTGCTGCTGAAGTTGGGGGTCCATCAATAATGGTTGTCCCAGCAATCAGTGTACAAAACTGAAATGACATGACTCAACTTCCTGTCAGCCCGCACTCTCAAGGGCAAAGCACCACAAAAAGTGAGGATTCAGCCAGCATGGAACACAATGCAGCTATTGCTTGCAAGGGCCAAATCCCAGCAAAACGAACTTCACATGGCATGCAGAATGACAATGCTAAAACAGGGAGTGGTGTATCTGCATATCTAGCTAAAAATAGATATCGCTTTGCAACAATATTGTGCCTTTCCAAAGCCTGCACAAACACAAGTGATTGCACAAACTTCATGTCGTTGCCGAAAGGAATTACTTTCAAAACTCCATCTGTGGGATGTTCGCACTTGTGTACTTGTAAGGTACAAGCTTATCAACGTTATCAATATCTCCAAATCAAACCTGAAGCATTTCAAAATAATTTCAAAACATTTCAAAACATCAAATGAATCGCCAACACAAAACCAAAGATTGAAACAGCATATTCAATTCTCACCTCAGTGAAATCGCAGCCATGTGAGGTCTTTGAATTTGTTGGGGGCCTGGCCAACTGGGCCCATGCCACCGTGAGTAATGACCGTCCCTAAGGGACGCAAGCGGGTTTGAGGACGCGGTAAAGCTCTTGGCAGTGGAAATTTGAGCCATCTGGACAAGGTGCAGTCCATGTGGCAATCTAAGCTGCCATTCAAAATATGTTTGCTTAGCAGGAGGGGTCTTCTTAGCATTTGCATTCAGAGCATTCCTGGATTTATCTCTGCATCTCTGCATCTCTCTCTCTCTCTCTCTTCGCTCTCTCTCTCTCTCTCTC